>DWNE01002542.1:0-18568 GCA_018249875.1 Cecropterus toxeus | reverse complement strand
TCTTCAAGATTTGTGAATGATAATGCTACGGAACCCTTCGCCTGCGAGTCCGACTCGCACTTGGCAGATTTTATTATTTTTTGTTTTGCCGACTAAAATTTGTCAATGGGTGGCGAGTTCAACTTCCGCCCCGGGCGGAAGCCCACGCTACGCCACTATGGAGCAAAGTTTGGTTATGTGTTATTATCGTTTTATGAAACTACAAATCGGCGCCCGGCATAACTTCTCATGAAAAGATTTTTTTTTTAAATAATAGACGACTTAATTTGAAGTATTTTAATAACTAAAAATGTAAAAAAATATACAAAGATTAATTGTATAATAAAGGAATACTTTTTTAACTTTCTTTATTTATAGTTATAAGTTTTTTTCCTTATTTTATTTTACATGATATATTCTTATTCTTTCTCAATCAGTCTTCGTCAGTTTTGGTTTAAATTTTCATCCGTGGGTTTTGTGACTGCGCCAATGAAGCGTCTGAAAAATAAAAAAAAACATTCCTTCGGTAAATTTAAATACAATCCATTAATACTATTTATCAAAAGAATAACGCTTAACGGGTGTAGAATATTGATAATTAAAAGCGTTAAATTAAATGTATCATTATGAACAAAAAAAGAAAAACATATTACGCAGTCGGGTTTTTTGTTTTAATATTTCGAACAATGTTACTATTTTTTACCAAAATCATTGTATAAATACGAAAAAACTTTTTTTTACATAAAAAATGTTTCTCTTCTACTTTGAACATTTTCACGATCGATTAGATGGGGGTCAGTAAAATCTTACTACGTGTGTCCTGCTTCCAGATGCAATTGTAAATACAGTGGATCTACTGTATTTTCAACTTTTTACTGTATACTGTAATGGCCATTACAGTATACAGTAAATTTTTATTTCGAAATTTAATCAAGGACACTTTTTGGTCGTCAAATTGCACCGAAAATTTTAGAATGTACTGTAATTTTGTACAAAATACAGTATTTTTAGTAGCAAACACTAAAAAATAATTTTATAATCACGATCTGGAAGCACTGGTCTGGCCACATTGACTTCATAAATATTAATGAAATAACATACGCCACATAGAGCACTGCAATAGTAATATTCGTGACATCTGACGCATAATTCTGTAGCATTGGCTCCACATATTCCGCAGGTCTTTCTTGAGTAGGTAGTTACATCTTGGTTCATAGACGTCACACTTATTATTTTTGGTAATGTCGATTCTTGAATAGTTTGTTCTTCAATTAATTGATCCCCCTGCGAAATGAATTGAAATTACGTTTTAAAGTTAAACATTACTCGACGATTTTTTTATATTGTCATCAAGTGGTAAATGGCATGTCATGCCATAAAATATGAAATCATTTTAGAAATAGCAGAGTACAACTTTCTAATATGGAAATTGTGGTCTGCTATTATTTATTGTATCATTGTCATCTTTACCCTGGCATCTTAAGAGTATGATAGAGGAGATACTTTTTGTTTAGTTTTGCCGCCCATGGACATCTGTAAGCAACTTCGTATAAACAGGGGTTCTAATTTAAGTAGATCACAGATGGGTTGCTACTCCCAAGGACTAAAATGGTCGCCTCATAAATGAACCGGCGAAACAAATGGATATAAAGATATAAGAATCTTTAGACAAGTATTGTTAAATATGAAAATAGAATAAAATGTTTAGGTTAATAGACACAAAATAAATTGATCACAATCACTCATTTACAACTGTACATACCTATAGTATATACTACCTACAATGGGAAGCTACCAAAATGACTGAATGAAGCGTGCACGTGTGCCGTTTGGTACAAATTTCACATTTCGATTCTTGTGTTCAAGGTCAAAACTTCCCTCAATGTAGTAAACAACCGTAGTTTTGAGGAAAATAAAATCAAAAAACAAACATGGAACGAGACGCTAAAATGCGAAACAAATGTTGGACGTATAACATAATAAATAAAAAAAGAAATATAATGTTACTTTTACTAAACATATACTACTATATATTTTTTTCTTTTTTTTCACCCAAATTAACAATTTACACGAATTATGACAATTAACTAAATATATATAACTCAAAGGTGACTCTGACTGACTGACATAGTGATCTATCAACGCACAACCCAAACCACTGGACGGATTGGTTTGAAATTTGACATGCATGTAGATATTATGACATAGGCATCCACTAGCAAAGGATTATGATCAATTCTACCTCCAAGGGGATAGAAATAGAAAGAATAGAAAACTTTCATCCCCTCATAGGGGATGAAAGTTTGTATGAAACTTTGTCAATTTTAATACTTCTTAAATATATGTATATAAAATTGTTAATGCAAACAAAAGGGTAAGGACCAGGGGACATAATTATGTTTTTGACGTCTGAGATAACTTATTAAGTAAATAGATATTTACGAAATTACTTAAAGTGACCAATAAGATAAGAAAGTCAAAAGCTTTGCCAGAATAATAATTTGATGAAATTTACAAAACCGAATTTTCGACCCGGCTCTTAGTTTCGGTCGAAACCGAAACCGAAAGTTACGTAAACATAAAGAGCATTACTATTAGAAAATAAAATGTATTATTAACTCATTTGTTTGCAAGTATATAAACAGGCAGTTAACTTTTGCCAGGTGGTAGAACCAATGTTGTTCGAGGGAGGTACCACTGCCGCACTTATTTCTAGAATGAAGCAGTTCTTGCGTTTCTGTGGAAGGGTGTGGTTGCCGGCTCACTTTTATATGAGGCGACCATCTCAGTCCTCGGGAGTCGCAACGTATCTGTGGTCGACTTCAGACAGAACCCTCGTTCTATATGAGGTTGCTTACAAATGTTCATGGGAGGCAGTAACTACTTACCATCAGGTAACCATCAGGTGCTTGTTCCTTTGCTACTTCATATTAATAAAAAAAATGTTTAATGAAATCAAAAGAAAACTAATAAATTTGAACTATCAGTCGGTCGGTCACTACCCAAGGTACAAGTAAAAATGGTGCTTTCTTTGCACCTTTAACCGTTTAAACTGCCATAAAGTTACCATAACTATAAAGTGCTATATATTGTAGCATATAACAAGCTTACAATTTGATTGCTGCAAGGGCTCATGATACCACTGTCTCTGGATGTTGATCTTATAGGTAGGCGTTGTGACTCTTCATTTTGTTGTTTTCGGGTATTTATTGTATTTATATTAACATTGTGTTCATATCCCTTTTTAGTTTCGTTTTCTTCGTTGATGTGTACATTTTTCATAGTAGATTGTTGTTTTTGTGTATTAAGGCTATGTAAAATTTCAGTACTAACGTTCACCCTTATTTCATTACCAGGATTCCCATAACTAAAGATGCATGTTTGTTCATCTTGCAATAACTCTCTACATTCTGGATTTTGTTGTCTTTCGATATTATCGTAGTATTGACCATCCAGTGCATGATCGTATGTTACTGTTTTATGCGCAAAGTTATTTTCTCGTAACGTTTTAGTGCTTGATATTCTCAATTCTGCCCATCTTATTAATTCATTGTAAGCATATATTATATTTTGATCTGTAAAGTATAATTTTTCAATGTATGCCAAGCGTTTTATCTCGTCTACGAAAGTCGACGTAAAGTTTTTGTTATTTTTTTGTGGTAATATCAGGTTTGATACTATATCGAAAGACCGAGAACAATAAAAATCCCTGGCTTCGATAAATTTTTTTCTAACATAATTTATTTGCGAATAATTCATTCCTTTAGTTTTTATCATGAACAAGTAGTAGTTATATGCCTTTAAAAGTTCTATAAGATATTTTGATACAACCAAAAGTAACTTTGAAGTCTTGCTATCTTTATGGAAGTTGCTTTTTGGATGCTCGCATGTGGGTGGAAATTCAACAAAACGTGAATTGGTACTGGAGTGTTGATTTTTTTGATATAGTAAGTTTGATATCCAGTGCGGTGTCTGATCATGATTATATACATTATTTGTAGCTGTTGTATTTTTGTTGCCAGCTGTTGATATTGCAAAATTGTAATCATAAATATTTCCACTAATATTCATTCCATGTGGTTGGGTACTTGCATTTTCAGCATTATTAGTCATTGTTTGATCACTTCTAGCCAATTTGAATTGGTCCTCATATGTTGTATTATTGTTAAGTTTTCTTATTTGACTATTTACAATATCATTTTCTTCGAACATCACAGTTATATGGATTGGTTTTGTAAAATCATATTTGGCCATTTTTTTGTATAGCGGCAGCATATCTGAAAATAAATGGTAATTACACTTTTAATATATGTCTTAAAAATATATTGAAGCATAAATGAGTTATGTAAAATCTTCAGATTTTTTTGTATGTAAAGCGACGAGCAACTAGTAACATTGTTGAAAACATTAAAACAAAAATAAAACGACTGCTTAAATAGCAACTTTTTTTCAGAATAATATATATTTAATTTAAGGCTTATATGAGTTTTTGCAAGACAAGTAAAAGTATTAAAATATTCCCCTTTTTCGTTTAATTCCAGGCGCCAATTTTAAAAAATATATAACCTATGTCATTATGCAAACTGAGACGATTCTAATGATATGTCATACGCCACAATCCGTCAAGCCGTTTGGGCTGTAGCGCGTGCCAAAGAAATAGTCATACATACAAACATATGCTTGAAAAATTTTACCCTCCTTCTGATGCACTCGGGTAAATACAAAAAAAACCGTACCGTCTGCTACGTCGTCCATTTCAAAATTTTGCATTTGGCTCCTTACTCCTGAAACAAATCATAAATGAGCCAAGTTTGTAAGCTTGTTTGTAAGCCAAAATTATATAATGCTAACATAATGTTATAAAGTACTAAGTAAGTAACTACACATAATATCATAAAGAACCAGTCTGGTATTGGTGTAATGAGTACATAGTTTTAAACTGCACTGCATTAAAATAGTTGCCTCATAAGTGTCAGCCAGCATCGCCACTATTGCAACGAAATGGAACTATTGCTTTACGTTAGAAATGCGTGTAAGGGTGTGGTACATGTCTTTTTAATATATTCTGTATAAAGTGTTCCTTTGATAATAAGTTTTGATTTTCTACGACACTAATCACACACTATCTAATGAACTTTTTGATCTTTTATAATACTAACGGTTCTGTTTTGTGTTTATTGTATCAAAGGACTTCAGAAGTAGGAAATTTTTAAAAAATGTTTTTGAACGATTGCAACATTACCGAATGGGAGCGAGATAGTTGACCACGCAACAAATAGTGATGATGCGATGCCACGCACTATAGGTAGTACCAGTCCTGAATCTACAATTATTTTTAGGTGGGGCAAAAACTCAAAAATGCCGCCCCTGGCCACTTGATTTTTTTTTATCATCATTTCAGCCACTAAATGTCATGTTTGGTGGTCATTAAAACGTATACGTGTCAAGAGTTCCACTTCCTACTGACTAGGCGTCCCAGTGGTCAAAGTTAAATCAATTATGAGTTGTGTATTCGTTTGCAAGATTTGAATTTGCCGCCCTCTTAACTTGCCGCCCGGGGCGTAGACCTCGTCTTGCCCCCCTAGATAGAGGTACATAAGTATGGTGGCCAACTGTACTGTAATATATAGTATTGTATTGTATTTCGGGTCTGCATACCATATATTATTGCATAAATAACGTTAAAATACTTTATTTTTGGCACTAAAATTTAACACAGAAATCCATCAGTTCCAAATCCAAAGTATACGAGCGCGTCTGAATGAATTTTTATAGAAGCATGTCACTTTTACTTCAAACATGAAATATAAGAAGTGTGTGTTATGTTGATTGTATGTATTCTACGACTACTAGGAATGATCAATTTCTTTGCTACTTGTCACAAATGATAAGATTTCAAATAATATCAATATCAAACACGACTGACGATCCAACATCTTCATCGCGGAGTTATCATTCGTCGTATTTGTCTTTTCTTCGATTTAATTTTAGCTCTCGCTAGAAACCTTCAGCCTCGGCGAAAATTTCGGCTCATTTTGGCCGAAGCTCAAGGTTTAAGGTTTTACCTAAGGCGTTTTTTGGCCGAAGGAAGCCGAAGCCGAATGTCAGACACTACTATTAATATCCTACTCGCTGGGGTGCATGTGTGCGTGAGAGTGTGTGTATATACCTATTTTATTACCTTAAACGGAGATGGCATCTGACATTAAAAATCTTGCTTGCAACTAAGCTTTTATTTGCAACTTTGTGAGTGCAATAAAGTTACTTTGTTAAGTTACTTGGTACAGTAATCATAAACGTAAATCTTTGTACAAAGAATTTATTTTTATTTTGTTTTCATTATCTATAATGTTAGTATCGAACACACGATCCTCAATCCAATCCGAATCCGATGACTTGGAAATGGGACTGTAATATAATATTTATACATAGTCAACTTCAACGGAAGTGCATACTGATGAGAAAATTCCAAAGTAATATCACTTTCAACGTATTCTTTGGTTGCAACTGATCGTTTATTTGCAACTTTGTAATATTTATAATTTATCTTCTTAAATAATAATATAAATAGCCGTGCACAACGCTTAATCAAATGCGTAATGACCTTTTTTCGGCAATTGTGTAGTTCCTGTTGAGGGCCTACTGGTCCTCACAGCTTCACCGGGTTTAATGGCGAGACTAAAGCCCAAGCCGGGACAGAAAACTGGGCTGGAAGGGATGGCTTTGGTCCCCGTCATTCCTCGGGTTTCTCCGGGTTCCTCGACCTTCCACCTTCGCTAGAGGGAGGGACGGTAGCGGACCCAGCTATTGCTTGAGTCCTGGACATAATGTCCGCGTTCTAAAACCCTTTTTATAAGAATAGATGGTATATGAAACAGGTGGGGCGATCATTTGATATCGTCTGATGCACGTGCGTACTTGTGACATATATAATCTAGATAATTGTAAAGTAGTATTTGATCAGTCAATAATGTTTGGTGTTACTGATTCTTTTGACGACAGTTGCAAAACATTAATAATGACAACTATTATAATACCTTACTTACAATTAAACTACACTTTCGTATCAATACTATAATACAGATTCACCAGGAGCTAGAACCAATGTAGTTTGACTGGGGAGGTAGTTCCGTCACACCTATTTCTGACGTGAAGCAGTTCTTGCGTTTCGAAAAAAAGGGTGTGGTTGCCGGCTAACTTAGGTATATATGAGGCGTCGATATTAGTCCTCAGGAGTAGCAAAGCATCTGTGATCGACTTCAGATAGAATCCCAGTTCCATATTAAGTTGCTTACAGACGTCCATGGGCAGCAGTAACTACTTACCACCAGGTGGACTGCATGCTCGTTTGTTACTTCATTCTTATAAAAAAAGATTCCATTCCGTCTTCATATATTGAGGTAATTTAGTAGAATTTCAGAGGAGTAATGGATACCCGGAAAAATGTGTTCTTATTTTAAGCGGTTTCGGCTTATAAACGCGTAATCCGTTAAAATACTTTATCAGCTTTAAACACCGAATTCCCTTGATTTAGTTACAATAAATACCGGTCAGGTAGAAAGTGATGGACGGGGCATATTGGTTGCACATGTTCCGTAGTTTCTAATTACCCCGATTTTAGGCCCTTTTGTTTATTTATTACCTTAATTACGTTTACTGGAGCCGATGGACTTAAAAATAGTGGGACGCCTGGCAGATGTAGAACATCGTGTTGGTACAAGTAATATGCCTAAAAGAAAAGATTGCGACAGGAAAAAATATATAGCATAATAAAAATAACGCTGTCTACGAACAGTACCCATTAAGCATTAAGTCGAACTAACACTAAAGCCCGCTTAGTTTGAGTGATCAAAAATGAAGTTATTTAGTTAATGTAAAATTCTATACTGCTAAATAAGAAAATATGTTGTTTTGGGTCACGGGTGTCATACTTCGTACTGCTAGGGCATGCTATTTTTGCATCGAGTAGGGTTGCCACTTTAATTTTTACTAATTAAAGTACATTGGCTGTCAAAAGTAGAAAAAAGAGTACGTACTTTTAAAATAACATGCAATTATTTTTTTGACGTGATAACGTCTTGTAAAGCGATGAATACCGGCTGCACGCACGAAAAAGTGTCACGTTCTGGCTGAGCCTCAGCGTGCAAACAGGTGCGCGGAAAAAGTATTGGAATAAACGAGTGTAAATATAATTTAATTTATCGACAAAATATATTTTCAATTAAGCCCTTCTTTCAATTAACAAAGTAATGATAATTCAGTGATAATAATCAATTCAAAAAAGTATGTAATTTTTCTTTAGTGTTTCTTTATGACGTTGCCACGTAAAACTATCGTTCGTAAACCAACTTTACAGAGAACCATTTCTTTCCTTACATTTTTGTCCCAAGGCAACTTTTAGGAATCTTAGAGGAATCTAAGTCGGCGAACAAATCTAGGCAATCTTTGACACCTGTGTCTGCAACTTGACACGAAATAAAAAAGTCACCAAATCTAAATATCTTACCGCCGACGAACAAACTATGCAATATGAGAATGATTTCTTCACGCAAAAATGTCTACTACCAAATTTTTTCTAAATCCTAGATAATGCAAACTAAATAATTTTGCCTACTTTACCTATACTAATAAATAAAAATGAGATGGCGTGTGTGTTTTCAATCACGCAATAAGTACAGGTCCGATTTACAATATTTATTCGCTATTTAAAGATGGCGATTATATTGCTGACGTCACTACACCTTTTGTTTTAGAGTTTAATTTCCATTATAAATAAAGGAGAACGCTACAAATAAGCAAACTTTTGATGGCATATACGAGGTTAACATTTAATTTTCTATCCGGCAGGTCCTTATAACTTTTCATTTACTTCCAACGGTTAGCGAATAAAACCTATTTTTTTGTCACTTAGCGAAGCACGGGTACTTCAGCTAGTTTTTCTTATAAAGTATAAAACACTATTCTCCCAAATAAAGTACAATACTTAATTATAATACGGGTGGCAACCCTAATCACGGGTGTCGTAGTTCTAACGAACATGCTGCGTAAGCTGAAATACAAACCTATACATTGCACTGTACGATTACGTTATTCGTACATACATACCTTGCAATGGAGTTAGTAATGATAGGCGAAAAAACAGTTTTGATGTGTAACATGTATACGCGCACGTAAAACTGATTGTTGCGTAAACCTGGCGTGGCGATGCTTGCCGTGGCGACGGATTCGCCACACCGTAAACACTACTACACATAGACTGTGTTATATCATAGGTATATACTTGAAATATACACTTGAAATTTATATAGTTTTTTTTATTTAATTAATATAAATATTGAATTAATAAATAATCACCATTTTCTGCAAAGAAAATAGTCATATTTAATTACTTGATTATGCTATATTTCGTTCTTGTCGCTATCTTGTCTTTTATGTATATTACTTGTACGAATCGATCGTTAAGGTCGATTAACTAAAGCTGGCACGTTCACAGTACTCACTAATACCATATCTTTATACAGTATGTTTAAAAAAATATTGACAACGGGCTTTTATAGATTAAGATGTGTTTTATAATTATATGTAATTGTAATAATTATTAATTAAGTTTGACATTATTGATTTTAATCGGAATCGTAATTGATATCTTCTACTGCACTTAAACTTTTGTCGCTCGAAGAACTGGATGTTTCGGAATTAGAATTATCAGAATTTACTAGAGTAATGATAAATGAGTCTGTCAAATTATCCATTTTTGGTTCCAGTTCAACATATTTGTCCTCACGTTCTTTCTAAACACGTCACGAAACACATCGATTGTGTGACTCTGCCACTTTTCTAAATAGTTCTTCGACGGTTTTCAAGTCAAACTTAACATCTTTGTAACGCAACTTTCCTTCAATAATACTCCACAATAACTCTATTGGGTTGAGCTCCAGGTGGTAGGCGGAGTACATCTTCAAGGATTTTATCCAGCACAAATTGTAAATAGTTTGGCTTGTTTTTTTTAATCATGTCATATAACATAGGTTTTGTGTTTTTTTTCTGGATACGATAAATTATATTTGTTTAACCAAGCTAAGTATTTATGACCGCTAGCAAAAGTCAAACAATAGCTGTCTCTTTCGTACTCATTAGCTTTACTGCGCGCAAAAGAGACTGATAGACTTTTCATAATGCGCATTCAGTATGACGTCTCGCCGCGCGCTTATTCACAGACACAACATAAGCGCAATGTGTAAATGTGTATGTAACACGTGCCAGCTTTCGTTAACTGACCTATACTAAGTTCACGGTTGTTATTGCGAATATGTCCAGAATATAAGTCGTAAGTCTTTTATAACCTTCAATCAATATATATATAATATTTATATCACTAAGTTATAGTTCCTATAACTTAGTGATATAAATATTATTATTCTTTGTGTTAATACCGCACCTTTTTTTTTAAAGTGAAACTTCTTTATTAACGTATGACAGAAATTTGACGTCACATTTTTCTGTTACGCGTCACTTTTTTCTGTTATTTTGTGTTAATGTGCCTACTTTTTAGTCCATTGAAAAGTCGAGTCTAATAAAAGCTTGAATCCAAATTTATGGGGTAGCCGCGTATGTATGTAATTATGTAATTAATAATGATATAATGTTTATCGGTAAAGCGTCCTTATATATATATATTCCTACTATTGTATACGTGTTACCAATATATACATAATGTGTTACTTTTAGTGATGTGCCGGATATCGTATCCGTATCCGCGGATATCCGTAACTTTTAGGTAGATGTCAAACGGATCCTTTATACCACTTATTAAAATCATATTTTTTATACTTATTAAAATCATATTTATTATTACCTATATATACAAAAACCTAAATGCATATAGGCGATTAGGTAGCAATGAATTAGGATTTAATTCCTTATTGTTTATTAATACCACATATTTATTAATACCACAAAATGCAAAAAATACAAGAAAATAAAGATTAATCAACATAAATAGTATATTTTACTACATGTTATGTTTAGTCCATAAAATACCATATTTATACGTGTACTATTTTTTTAAATTAATTATTGTAAACTAGCTGCATATTTATCTCAAGCTAAGTAATTTAAGCTACAAAGGACCAATTATTACTTACTTTACAGTAAACTTAGGTTAATAACGTAGGAATAGAGAACACTGCAATCCGTATGACACTTCTCGTATTAACTTGCAATAATTTTTGAGACTATATTGCACTAAATGTGATTCGTCATTTAAATTTTATAAACGAATCGTCGCGCCGGCGGCGCCGTGTTCGTAGGCGCGCGAACGTCTCACCGATTACGTGGATCGCGAAGCACTGGCAGCGAATCTGAATCACGGAACTCAGTGTTCCCAATCTGTAGCCAGGCAATTATCAGTATAGTAGTCATAGTATGTCAGCCGTAAAATTATCGTATTTGGCATCAAATTATCGTACAAGTACAATAACAACCCTATATTGGTACCTCCAACTTTTTGCCCATGTTTTTTTTGCTTATATATTTATAGCCCAAATACCAAACCAATAGCAATAAAGATTCGTTTGACGCCGTCATATCATTTGTCATAACAAAAAAGATTTTTCGATGTTCCACCCCTAAGAGGATTAAATATTAATACTTGTAGGTAGTGGTGTAGCGTGGGCTTATGCCGCCCGGGGCGGAAGTTGAACTCGCCACCCATTCACAAATTTTAGTCCGCAAAACAAATAAACGATCATATCTAACAAAACGACAATATCAAACTTGAGGACCAAAAAAAAAGACAACAAATACGACAATTCTAACTTGACGGCCAAAAAAAAACAAGGTTGCCAAATCTTTTTTTGCCGCCCCTCAAAATGTGCCGCCCGGGGCGGGATCTTATCGCAACGGTAACTACTTATAAATAATCAATGTATGCGCAATTGTTATAAAGCTCACTTCAAAAGTTGTTATTGGGTGCGTAAATAATTGTATTGTTTGGTTGGTTTACCTTGTTTTGCATACAATACTGTGTAGTGCGTTACGTAATACATATCATTACGCACACATAAGTTTAGTATAAACTGCTGCTGTTAAAATATCGAAAGTACGTGAAACTACGAAATAAATAATATTTTTGTAATTTAAAACTACGGTAAAAATCGAAAGACACACGTTAGGTGTACTGCATGCTCGTTTGGTACCTCAATCTGATAAAAACACAAAGATACCCTTCTATAGCAGTGCGTAACGTTGTCAGGCGTCAAGATAATGCCCATGGGCGGCAGTCAGCCCCAGATCTAGGGGAGGGGGGGTGGCAAGCCGGGGCTTCAGGCGGCAAGTTAAGAGGGCGGCAAATTCAAACCTTGCAAACGAATACACAACTCATAATTGATTTAACTTTGACCATTGGGACGCCTAGTCAGTAGGAAGTGGAACTCTTGACACATATACGTTTTAATGACCACCAATCATTACATTTAGTGGCTGAAATGATGATAAAAAATATTAAGTGGACAGGGGCGGCATTTTTGAGTTTTTCTCCCACTTAAAAATAATTGTAGATCCGGGGCTGGCGGCAGTAACCACTTACCATCAGATGGACTGCATGCTCGTTTGCTACGTTAACGTTATAAAAAAGGGCTTTTATAACGTTATTGTTTTTGAATGCGTGCCCACGTTGCACCACACAATGCGTTTGAATGCACCCGAAACGATATTCGCAAGCGAGCGAACTCTGAGCGCTGTTATGCCCTGCCCGTATAGCGTAATAGTACTAAGACGCAAATCCTTAATAATTTAGGGTATCCAATCTTTTTCCCCAAATGTCCGGACAAACTAGTACTAAGTTGGACGACCTTGCGACCCTACTAGTGTACCAAGGTTTATAATAGGGATGTGAAAAAATAATCGATAATTTAATAAATCGATTATTTTTTTTTAAATGATCGCTTTTTATAAATCGATTTGATGACTATAAATAATCGATTTTAAATTAATCAATTTTTGATTTATACTTTCGATTTTTTGCCGTGGCGTTAAATTACTAAAAATATCATTTATTTCGTAGTTTTACGTACTTTCGATATTTTAACAGCAGCTCTATAATACAATAACTTGCAATTCAATCTAGTGCCTATTATATGTGGTGTTTTGCATAAAAATGTCAACTAAATGAACAAAAAGTATCTGGGGGGCAAACTTTATAATAAAAAACAACAAAAAATCGATTTAAAAAAAAACGATTATTTTTTTGTAAAAACATCGATTTTAGGAAAATCAATTGTTTGATTAAAATATAAAATCGATTATTACAAAATAGTTTTTTGCCCAGTCAAGTCACATCCCTAGTTTATAAGGTTAACTGAAAAAATATTAAGGCGTCCTAAAATAATAAAATCAATTGCACACATGCAAACTAAGTAATTAGAGATACTAAACTATCTTCAGCCTTTGGTGGTTAAAACCAACATATTTGTAAAAACAACAAATTCTATAATTAGTAATCTTTTAAAGATTTTCTCAAATAATAGAGACACTTTAATTTTCATTTTATTTTCACTTTCATAAGTACAAGTACATGTAAAAAAAATGTATAATATTTGAATAATTAATTTTTGGGCTAGGTACATAGTAGGTAGTTAATAAACGTTGCATCTTGTTCAGTCTTATAATCCTTTTTATCAGTCAAATTGGTGGCTGCTCCAATGAAGAACCTGGAAAAATAAAATGTAGTTCTGATTTTTTTCATTATGGAATTAAAAAATATATGCTAACATATTTCAAAAATCATTTATATACACTCCTTTGCAAAAAAAAAAACGGGCACCTTACAGTCATTGGCTTTTCTATTGATAATTTTAATATTTTTAGTATGTCATTAGTATAAATGATTCGATCGTCATTATATGCGGTCAGTTTCACGGGGGTCCCATTTTATGGAAATCGATAAATTTTCAGTAGTTTTCCCGGATTCAGATTTCAATTTATTTTCTTTCATTAGGTGGGAAATTTCATCACGGAACTTTCTTGTTTGACAATAGATTTTTGCCAAGTTAACAATCATGTATTAAATAAAAAGAAATTGTAGAATGTATAATAAGTCTCAGCTTCGCTTGGCTGGCCGGCTCAAGCTCCCACTATTACCACCCGCAACCCCGGAAGCCCCCTTTTAGTTGCCTCTTACGATTGGCAGGGGATACCGTAGCCCTATTCTGGTCCCGGAACTACAGGGACAAAGGAATTTTTAACCTAAAATACAAATAAGTAATAATTTGGTTTTATTTCTATTTTATTATTTGCTATTATATTCAGTCATATTAGTTATTATTAAAGCCATATAGCTACCTAATCATTTTTTTTACTAAAACGAAAAAGTATGTCCTGGATTATATCCGAATTTATCCGAAACATTTATATCGGATTACCGGTTACGGTTAGGTTTTTTTTATTTCAGTTATCCGATAGTTTGGTTCGGATACGCAATTCCATAACATACCTGTTGTAAATCAATGAAACATAACCTACCTTACATGCGTTACTGCAATAGTAATGCTCGTAACATCCTACGCATACATCTGTAGCCTTTATCCCACATATCACACAGTACTTTGTAGTGTTATGTTTATTATCTTGATTCGTAGACGTCACATTTGATATACAAGGTAATGCTAATTCTTCAACAATTTGTCTTTCAACTAGTTGCTAAAATGTGAAGAATATATTAGATTAATTCTGTTAAATATTACACAATTGAAATTTTAAAATTGAATTTGACATTAGTTCACAGCAGGTTCATTATATTTACTGTTATTTTTACCCGACTGCGTCAGAAGGAAGGTAACGTTTTTATGTTTGTCAAATTCTTTGGCACGCGCTACAGTCGAAACGGCTTGACGGATTTTGATGTATGTCATATCATTAGAATCAGTTTGCATAGTGACATGAGCTATATAACTTTTAAGAATAGCGTTTGGATATAGAGAAAGAAGGGGTGGAGGGACATTTTTTTTTACAATAATACGAAATATTAGATTTTTTGTTTGTTTGAACTGAATAGGCTCCGAAAACTCTGGACCGATTAAAAAAATCTTTTAGCATTGGAATCTTACATTATCCCTGATGAACATAGGCTATATTTAATAAGAGAAAAAAGGTAACCGTGTGAAACTTCGATAATGTAACACGATGTGTGAAAAAAGTACCAAAAAACTCCTTACATTGCTTACGCTCTGGTAATTATAGACAATAGAGCAAAGTGATGTACTAGAGTCTTATAGCGGGCGTTAATATTAACATAAAAATCCGCAATATCATATGTCTAACTATTACAGTTATGCCACAATAAATACTTTTTCATCTAAAAATATGCAATAGTAACATAGCGCCGGTACAAACCAGGCCATATTATTAGTACTAGAGTAATAATCATTATTTAATGATGAATGTAACAATTATACGAATTTATGTATGTATATATATGTATACGTATGTATGTAATATGATGATTAATAGTGTGTGTCTGTTTGTTTCTCAATCACGAAAGAACCACTGGTCTGATTTACATTAAATTTTGTATGGATGTAGCTTATTTACCTGGTCAACGTGGTCAGTAGCCTATAAGGCGACTTTTGATTTAGATATTTGGCACTATTAAAAGAAGGCGAATATTTTTATGTGCCGTAGCGAGGCACGGGTAGTTCAGTTAGTAGATAGATATGGCTTATAGGTAGTTAGTGTTGTAGTATCTAATACTAAGGAAGTGCCGTACTTCATATCAGTGCAATGCAATGCATCCAATCCTGTTGTAAAGTACAAAACGGTAAGGACTTGGTTTTCTGTCGCCTCATATATAAGTGAGCCGGCAACCACACCCTTTTACCGAAACGCAAAAACTGCTCTTCACGCTAGAAATAGATGCGACGGTGGTGCCTCCTCGTCGAACTACACTGGTTCTACCACCCGGTAAATCTAAATAACACTTTATGTATGGTAATAATATAAAATAGAAAACGCACTTACAATTTGATAGGGCGGTATCATAATATCACTATCCCTAGATGTTGGTCTTGTGGGTACGGGTGATAGTGAGTCTTCATTTTGCTGTATGTGAGTTGTTGTTTTATTAATATTTACGTTGTCTTCATTTCTCGTAATACTTTCATTTATTTCGTTGGTTTCCAAATTATCAATCGTTGATTGCAGATTTTGATTGCTAAGATTGTTTAATATCTCAGTTCTAACGTTCATACTTATTTCATTACCAGGTCTTCCCAACCTAAAAATACATGTTTGATCATCTTGTAATAATCCTCTATCTTCTGGAATTAGTCTCCTCTCAATGTCTCTATAGGTCTGATGATTATGTATATGTTCACGTAATACCGATTTAGTAGTATTGTTATGTCCCTTCGATCTAATATCAGTCCTTTCGATTTTCCTTTCTGTCCATCCTAGTAATTCGTTGAAAGCGCGTTTTATATCTTCATCAGTCAAATTTAAGTTTTCTTTGTAACTCATGCGTTTAATCTTGCTTAGGAAAGCCCACATAAATATTGTGTTATTTTTTTGTGGTAATATCACGTGTGATACTATATCGAAAGACTGAGCACAATAATATTCACAGATTTCGTGCATTTTCTCTTTTGCATAACTTTGTAAACAATTTATTCTACTTCTTTTTAAAATATTTAAGTAGTACTTATACGCTTTTAAGAGTTCAATTATATTTTTTGCTAAATCATAAAGTAACTTTGCAGTCTTGCTAACATCTATAAAATTTTCTTTCGGGTTGTTGTAGGCGGGTGAAAATTTACTACGTGAATTGGTAGTGGTGTGATGATCTTTATTAAATGGTATTTCTGTCTGATCATTTGTGCATAAATTATTTATATCTGTTGTATTTTTATTACTAACCGTTGTCTTCGACAAATTTTCATTATTAATATTTCCTTTGTTATTAATATTTGTTCCATGTGTATGTGTACTTGTATTTTCAGGATAATTTTTAGTAATTGTTTGATCATCTCTAACCTCGTTGAAAGACTGTTTCTCATATACTATATTACTTATATTACTAACTACATTATCAGTTTCTTCGAATGACACCGTTACGTTGATTGGTTTTGTAAAGTCATATTTGGACATTTCATCGTACAACGGTAATAAATCTGAAAGTAAACAGTAAAGGCACTTGTGACAAACGGTTTTAAAAAATTTTTTTTTTCATGAACATGTAAATTCTTTGATATCATTTTATGAGCAAATTACAGTTAAAATATTTCAAATTTAATTAGTAACTTTTGGTTTCGCCGATTAAAATTCTGATTACTCTTGCATTTCAGTATAATATGTATATTAAATTTTAAACGCTATTTACCGTTTTAATTTTAATGTGACGTCATTTAGATAGTAAACAAAACATTGTCGTATTCGCAATTTTAATACATTGTATACGATATGTTTATTGTCAAATGGCTGTACACAAGAAGCGAAAAAGTGGTAGCCAAGTGGCCGGAGATAACTGATTCAAGAACACCACTGAGACGTAAAACTGCCTAATTTACTATACTGTAGTGGTGGTTCGTTAGTAATTTTAAAGAAACGTAATGTAACTACTTACTACGTATTTACTTGGTTGGTGTAACTAGCTATTTTATTTCAGTGCATTAAATAATTTCACCAATTATACAGTTACACACTAAACGAAGATATATAATTAGTTATTTTCATTCAGTTACTGTGGTGCGTTAATTAATTTCACCAACTATACAGTTCCACACGAAACGAAAATATAGGTATAACTAGTTATTTTCTTTTAGCTACTGTGGTGTGATAATTAATTTCACCAACTATACAGTTACAACCGAAAATGTATAAAACCACTAACTTAGTGTTTGTAGCTATATAGTTAAATCATAAATTAACTTCCTTTTGTACTTTGTTCAGGCTTAAGACTGACTACATTAAAGGTATTTAGGATTGATTCGTGTTTACTATGAATTTAATAAAATTAATAATGCAGGCGTATTTAAAAGTTTGATTGATTGATATTTGATTGTACATACAATGATGATAGATATTTACAGTTTACATTTATATTTTAATTTTCTGATCAAGCAAGTTTATTACTGCAGTTACTACAACTACAGTTACGCCAATAACCAGTTACTGTAAGTAACGCATTTACAAAAAAAAAAAGAATTTTGAAAATCGGTTCAGAAACGGCGGAGAAATCGGTGATCATACATAAAAAAAATACATACAGTCGAACATAACTAATTGTAACTTGACCTGAAAGTAGTGAATCTTGAAGCGTAGCTAGTTATTATTAGTATTTTAGTAGCTAGATATTAAGATTGCATTTTAAGTTGTAACTTTGTACGATTGTACTGTACTTGTAACAGTAATTGTAATTTTTTACCGACTGCGACAGAATGAGGGTAATGTTTTTAGAGCGTATGTATGTTAGTTTGTTCGTTTGTATGTATGTCTACTTAATTGGCAGGCGCTACAGAGCAAACGGCTTGACGGATCGTGACGACATATCATTAAAATCCTCTCAGTTTGCACAGTGACATAGGTTATATAATTAAAA
>DWNE01002541.1:0-18571 GCA_018249875.1 Cecropterus toxeus | reverse complement strand
TTTGTGTGTCCATGGCACCCACGACACAGGAGAAAATCCTAGTGTGGGGCTATGAGTGTAGAAGGCGTGTGTGTTTCGGTTTCTGTTTTGATTTTGGTTAAAAAAGTTACAGTCGGATACTAATTATTTTATTTTTATGACAGTCGCAAACGATCATACAGTCTATTTGATGGTATATGGCCACTACAGCCTATATTACAGATGGCAATATTATTCGAATCTAAAAGAAGAACACAGCGCCGCTGCAATCACTGATGACTAATTGACAACGCCGTTTATCTCCTTTACTAGTACACCTAAAACCAGAACAAAGTAGTGGTTAACATTGCTGTTATTACTTAGAAATATGTGTGGCGTCGGTGCCTTCAGAATCCCCGAAGACCCCATTGTGGTTCAAAGAGGTTTAAAATTGTTACGCAACTTACAATTCAAAATATATATGAAGAAAAAAATCCAATATAACTAACACCTAGCCTTTACAAAAAAATAGAGAACGACATTACTCTATGTTTATAACAAATATACCATATTTGTATTATTTTATGGTATGGTATTAATATTACAAAAGTTCTTAAAACAAAATATTTTCCCGGAAAAAAAACCGAGGTTGCGCGCTAGCGAATTCGGTCCTACGCGGCGCGCGACGGTGCGGCCGCACTTCGGGCCATTACGCTATCTCTTCAGTAATTACGCTCGTTCCTGCGCATTGCAACTGTTGTTTGTCTGATAACGCTTATTGTTGTAATATGAGTCCGTTTTTAAATATTTATTATATGAAGATAGTCATGTTAAATGGGTTTTAAACAGGGAGAAGTTAAAATCACTTTTTTTTCTTTGAATAAAGAATCTGTATTCTTAAAACTAGTTTCTTACGTTGATTCCAATATTTGTACATAATCTACTACGTTACGTTACTAAGAAATTGCATCTCTCTCATAGTGGCACCATTAGCGTACATACAGACATACAATAAACGTGCCTATTTTTTAAAGGTGGCATCGTATCTAACTCAATTCGATTGTAATTAAATCAATGGTATTATGTGGTGGTATTATGCTGTCAACCTCTATAGTGGAACAATCTCAATTAAACGCTTGTAATCTAATAATGATGGCTGTAATGACAATACTACCATATTTTCAATATGATAACATCAAATGCCGAATTACCACGTCAATACCAACGTTAATTACTAAAGATAACATATTTTACCTACATTGCAACCGTATAATATATTACCTAGCCAATAGTAGCGTGATGAACATTACTCTACGAACCTGAAGTTTAATAACAGTGGCAACACACGCTACAGCAACTTATCAAGTGGAGCCGCTGCCGCTACGCCGTAGCAAGAGCTACGAGCGACAAAGCGCTCGGATTATTGCACTACACTTCGCAGAAACAAACAGCTACATAAATCATCGTGTATTGTATACGTTTATATATCTATAGTAAATACATGAATCACGCCAAAAACATCTCGTTACAAATATATTTTATCTTATTACCTTTCAAAAACAAAGGCAAGGTATTGAAACAACGTTAAGATCGGATTCTATATTTCATTCCTATACGGATTTACTATTACTATATCTATTTTTATTTTGACTACACGTATGTAGAATGGGCAGTCTTGCGTGAGGAAAGTGGTCACGCGGCAGGCATTGCCCAGCAGTTTGCATCTTTGACTCGTAGACTACACGCCCAATATTACTTATTTACTTAAAAGTATTTATTTAGCCATCAAAATTTAAGCACTTATTATTTGCACCGTTTTTGTATTGTACAGTTCTTTCTACGATATATGTTAAATTCATATTTTTAACGCTAATATCTCAACTGAAAACTAACTTTCAGCAATATATGCAGCATCATGTGTCTTTTCTAGCAAGAAATGGTATGTAAAATCTACTTAGTGTGGTTTTGTTCCATATTAGAATTAAGTTCTCAAGGGACCCAAGTGGCCATCCACAACAATTTCTAAATTTCAAATATTATAACAGGGAGCCTAAATTAAATAACTCTTACTAATGTAACATACAACTTCCAACCGTAAAGCAATTAGCTACAAACAGCCCCTAAGCTGAGCTACCCCACGTCAAAACAGTCCGAGTGAAGGCAGAAGCGAAGGTCATTACGCGAAGTCTCGGCTCGTTGGCTCCGTTATTGCTCTTCGGCCCTTTTTATATGGGGGACGTTCCGGCTCACTCGTCCTCGTCACGTGATGATTCAACTAAACAACTAAATTAGACAACAAATCACTTCGTTCATACATTTTTATACAAGACAAAATACCAAAATATCACCTGAAGCGATTACAAGTGAATGCGTTGCAACTCCCGTGGAATATTGATACGCCTTTAGTCGTACATAACTAATAACATCGTTAAAAAATTGATACAAAACACCCAACTGCTTAAAACGAAAGTTTTGTTCACAATGATATATATTTAATTTATCGCTAACTTGTATTGTAATGCTGAGTTTATGTCAAAATAGTCAAGTAAAAGTTGACAATATATATACATATTTATATTTAGATAGGTCTATTTACTAGCTTTCATTTGATACCAATATTGTCGTAATAGTAAAAAAATTCGTCGGTCTCCGCCATTTTTCCTCTATTTCCAGGCGCAATTTTTTTAATTATATAGCTTATGTCACTATGTAAACTATAAAGAAAAAATAGAATAACGCTTACTACACTCATAGCCCCACACTAGGATTTTCTCCTGTGTCGTGGGTACTATGGATTAACACAAAGATGAATACACAAACACCCAGACCCAGAACAGAAATCTAAATTCATCATTCAGATACCTGTCTGGCTGGGGAACGAACCCGGAACCCACGGCACGTCAGACTGGCATGGTGACCGCTCCACCACGTAGATTGTCGATTTGTTTCAAGGATTGGATTCTTTAGTAAAATACGAGTTATGGCTTAGTGAAAATATATTCTGAGTCGTCTGACATTACGGCAGTAGAAGAACTAATATTTACATCTGTCGATAAAAATATTGCAACATATTTTTACCATTTATCCAAATACTTAATGGTTCTAACACCTAATTAGCTACTAAGGTTTATCAAGTAGCAGTCAGGATCGTTAAGGCGCAATAATGCGTTTATTGTTCGCCGACTGCTCGGGACCCTTTTATATGTATTCTTTTACTGGGATGAACTGTACTGGACTCGTCTCATTTATCTTCGTCCGTCATATATTAACAAAATGTTCGCATCAAACATTTCTAAGAACACCGTATTTTCATTAAGATAAAGTCAGAATAAAAATATTACATACATGTACATAGCAAGCATAGCAGCTACTGCTAATCGAGGACACCTGTAATTGTTTTTAAATAGAAGGATAATCGTACTACTTATATTATTCCAGACAGAACTTAGCAGTATGAACACTTACAAAGAATTTACCAGTGATGAATTGATGGTGGTGGTGGTAGAACCCGTTTGGCTCGACCGGGGAAGTGCCACCACCACACCTATTTCTAACGTGTAGCAGTTCTTGCGTTTAATAAGAAGGATGTGGTTGCCGGCTCACTTACATATGAGACGACCATCTGACTCCTCGAGAGTAGCAACATATCTGCTTAGTTGCTTACAAATGTATGAACATCTGCGGCAAATACCACCTACCACAGGCATCTGCATACTTTGATAAAAAATGGAGTGTGCGTACTCTGATGAAAATATAATGAATGGCTTTATATAAAGTTGTGGACAATCGTCAAGGTTTATTTTTAGGTCAATTTGTCTTAAGCAAAGAGACAAAAGTTTGCAACAGATAAAAATATTGTTCTCACAAGTAAAGACATATCCTTTTGTCACTGAATTATCGCTGGAAATTTAAGTGCCTCGAATATTGTTACTTGAAACTTTTGACGATAATTTAAATGGAAGGATTCGGAATATAATATGAAGCTGTATTATTATATAACCTACTGACAGCTACATTTGTGTCATCGTCTTATTAAGATTGTTTTTATCTGAAAATAGGTAGGTATATTGTACTAATTCTGTTTTTATTAAAAAGAATAAGTGAAAGAGAAGAGAAGTTTATGAGTTTAGTAAGAAAAGTTTTCGAAGGTGGTGGTTTACTTAATAGACATCACACAGTGTACAAATGTGCTTTTGGCTAGCGTGGTGGACTATGGCCTATCCTTCACACTCACAAAGAAGACCCATTTCCATCCGTGAGACGATAAAGGAGTGTCGATACACTAACACATAATTTACAATAATCGAAGAATATTTTTGGGATTCGAACCAAGAAAATAAAAGAACGAAACGTATACCGATATTTCACTTAATACACAAATAGACGACACAAGTTAAACGAATATTCAGCAATCGTTTGATTCGACAATTAAGATTAAGGTTCCGTGCCTCAAAATAAACTAAGGAAATCCTTCTAAAGAGTAATTTAACACCAGGAGGCACCTAGCAAATTAGGCGAGGTAAATTTTGAAATTAGGTGAAGCGGAACCTGAAATATTTATATTGTTAGAATGACTAAAAATCGACCAAATGCAAGTTGGACTCGCGAACGGACTACAAAGAACGGCAAAATATAATCGCCTTTATTGTATGAGAGAGAGAGAATATTTAATTTATTTTCATTTACTTATTTGTTTCTAAAGTGAATATATAGCCAAATATTTCGTGAATATTTCAAGCATCTACCTGTTGCCTATATTAATATTGTTGTATGGCGCCCCCTTTAAATATTAATTTTATTCTGTTTAGTATATATTTGTAATCACAGCGGCAACAGAAATACATGATCTGTAAAAATTTCAACTGACTAACTATCACGGTTCATGAGATACCTAGTGACAGACAGACGGCTAGCGGACCCTAATAACTGTTATATCTAGCATATAAGTACCTATTATAATTCGGTTTATATAGATTCATATAAACTGAAACAGCCCGGTTGTATTTGATAAATTAATAAAAATATTTTTTTTTATGATATTTCTGTGGCCGTACTGAACCACTTGATAATAATTATACGCTCGTGGTTTTCATTTGAATATTTATTTTGTTCGCGTCCGAAGTAATTGGCTCGCCTCGTTACGTCGTCGTGTGAGCGGCCTACGGGCAGCGGTGGGGAACATATCGCATTTCTACTGTGTAATTGACTGAAGTTATTAAAAAAATCCTGTTACTGTAAAATTAATTATGGTTTTGTTCAATACACATTATATTTTTGAGTAATACTTTTAACAGCGGTATACAATGTAATACCATACATGTTGGTTGTACACTAAAACATAGATACTAAAAATAAAAATATATTTGAGATATAAAAGATTTCTGTCTATGTAAATCCTTAATAAGTTACAGCTGTTCCTCTTTAAGTCACAAATTGCAGTTAACCAAGCAAACACAAATCATTACTATCCAACTATTGAATATATTCTTCAATACACATATACAATATAGGTTGAAACACAACAAAAAACAATTTATCGGTCCATTGAATTATATAACAAAGAATGTATATCGCGCGGCTCGTGGGGGTTGTTCCAGAATCACTTTATCTGATAGAAACATCGTTTTATGAAATAATAAAAGTGTATATCGGTTGTCTATCAGACGTGTGGGGCGTAATAGAGTGCGATTAATTCCCGCGGCGGGCGCATCTCGCGGGAAATCAGCGCACCCCCTCCCCCCACCTCCCGCACCCCTCGCCCCTGGCTCGCGCGCTACGCATCCCTGTCCGGCGTGATTGACTTATTTATGTTGTGTATTGGTCTTTATCTGCCATTATATTTGACCATCTATCGAGAAAGATCGTTTTTTTTCGATTCGGTTTTTTGATTGCTAAGGGGGATAAAAATTAAAATAGAAATTATCATTTATAGCAGACTTGCTTACACGAAATAAGATGAAATCAGGCGCGGAGATAGTTTTACTGCATTTCTTGGATGCATGTATGTTGAATATAACGTCTATACATTAAATTGATTTGAGTATATTTAATATGTACTGCTATAAAACTTGATCCTCACATGAAATAAAATATGTTTCAAACACAAAATGTAAAAATATTCGTTGCAAAGACGACCAGACGAGTCTACAACACTTAATTTGCTTATAACAAAAATACTTCGTAGCACTCCAGGAATGTCTAAAAAGGAAACTCGTTTCTATTATCTAAAGTAAGAATAATATAAACGCAGGAGATAGTTAGAGAGAATACGAGTTCAGTGCTAAGTAGCCATAAATCCGAGGCCGGCGAGGACTCCATTAATTGATAAGTGGAGATAAGGCGGCCGTGAACGAGCGCGGCGGCCGTGAACGAGCGCGGCGGCCGCCTCATGCAATTGTGATGCTATTGGGAAATGGCTTACACTCGCACTTATTTATAAATAATAGTTATTTTTCTCGAAGAAAATCTTGTTTGGATTACTGTAATTATTTCAACAAACATTACAGTCCTTATATTTATAACCTCACACCAATTTTGATTCTATATCATTAATTAATAGAACCAAAATGTAAGTTTATTGAAAGTTAAGAGCAAACTGAATGAATTTTTAATGCACTAAACTAATATTAATTCTATTAATGCTTTCAAAATTTTGTTCATTTTACTAAAGGCTCAGGTGTATGATCCTTTTGGTGGCTTTGGGGTCGTGAAAGTCAACAAATCGATTTATTAGACAGATACTTATACTAGACTGCGACGGAGAAGAGTAATGGTCGTTCTAGAAACTTTATTTAGCAAAGATATTTTATTTCCAAGTAGCGAAACGTAAAAAACAAAACTGAACTTCGTTTAAAAAACAATAAATTAGTTGTCGCCACTGAGCTCTTCTACTGTAAAAAAAAAACTAAATAAAAACACGGATAATAGTAGTGTAACGTAAATTTTACCCATTTCCCCCTTTTATGAATATATATATTCTGTTTCATCATAAAAAATAACAATGTAATAGGTTGTGTTCCAGGTAAATACTGTTCGAAACATTCATTTTTTTAAGTTGTTATGCGGAATTGATACATTTTAATATATTACGGGTACTCACGATGAGTACCCGTAATATATTAAAGTATTATTTCATTTTGTTATACAAATGTTATATAATTAAAATCATTATTTCATATGCCATGATGAATAAATTATGCTTAATTTAAATATTCAGTTAATTTTAAAGAAACATATTTAGCACATTATACAGATTAGTATTGTGACATTGAAAAAGATCTACCGTGACTATAATGTATGCGAATATAGGTAGAGCTGTCTCCAGCGCATACATCACAACACAACTGTCACAAGATGAGTGCGGGAGATCAGGCGCTCGGTGTCGGACACTACAGTGACTGTAAAGAAACCCAAATAAACCTATAAACAGAACTTAAATCGCGGTATAAACGAACCTTTCTCATATCAATATGACAGTCATACTAATGTTACACTACTCAAAAAAGGAATACTTCGTTATTGGATCTATCAATAACGTCAAACGCTTCGTAAACCATACAGTTAAGTATTCGAGTGTTAGTTCAGGACGGGGCGCCAACTGCCCCAGTCGGGCGCTAGCGACGTGCGAAAATACTATAATAGATTTTAGCACGAGCTCTTATATTACACGATTAAGTAAAGGGGGGCTGCTATCTATATAATTTTCAATATTGCAGTGGCCTCTGGGCCTCTGGGTGCAGTAATGTTGCCGTTACTGTAGCTTTGTTTTTACGAAAAGTTTATACCATCTAAAATATTTCGTACTTATAACCTTACAACCTGAATAATTATATATTTTATTATATACTTGTACCTAGAGAAAATAAATATTCTATTTATGTATTATTATTATGTATTCTTTTCTAACAGTTCCCTCGGTGTAGTTGTTTCTATAAAATATAAATGTAATGCGGCGAGTCCCGGGGGTTGCAACAAACTTTCGCCATTGGGCAAATGGGCGGCCGCGACGTGGCGCAGTTCATAAAAGCGCAGTGCAAGGTTTGCGGCTAGTATCAAAAGAAAGTCTGGCGCCGCTCGTTTCTTCTAATTCAGCGGCGGAGCGGATGTTGCAGCCAATTCGCGGTCGCAAACAGAAATGGCTACAAGCTACGGTTTCCTTTGTGCGGCTCCTTTTGTACTTGATTAAACTTTGTTCCCGGTCGGCTGCTTTAAAACTAATACAAACTATAACTTGTTGCGGTTTCTCCTCAATTGCTTGGTTTAAAACAAGCTTTAACTTTACATATCGCTGTTGAGCCTTTATAATTTCTCTGATACCCACATTTCTCAAGTAACTAACATACAAAATATAAAAAGTACATGGACTAATAAATTCCTCAGGATATTTTATGTAATGTGTATTCTTAGAAATGTATTTCGGTCCCAACAGCTACTTTATTAAATAACGTCAAATTGTCTACGGGAACATCAGCAATATTTGTTGTATGTCTCCGGCTGCCTCTAAGCCCAATGATATATAAAACTGCCATCTGTGTATCATTCATAATTATATTCTGCAAATACACAAAAATTGTAATTTGTAATATATTTTTATTTTTGGAACTTCGCTTCTTCAGAATATTATTTTAAAGTAATTCTTATTTTGACAAGTAGAACAAGTATACCGACGGGTATCTAGCCGGACAGGTACCACGTACTACTACCACACTTATTTCTAACGTGAAGCAGCTCTGGTGTTTCGGTAGAAAGGTGTTGTTACCGGCTCACATACAAGTAGCAAGACATCCGTAATTAACTTGAGGCAGAATACCTATTCTATACGACGTTAGTTAAAGACGTTCGTAGCGGCAGTAACCACATACCATAAGATGGATTGCATGCTTGTTTTCTACTTAAATAATAATTTTGAATATCATTGTAATATTACGGTGTGTATACACAGTATTGACAAGGTAGAAGTAAGCTAAAAACCATTGGTGGTATCGGCAGAAGCGGCGGCGGAACAGCGCGCAGCACCTCGTGGCCCGCGCTCATTAGATGCCTCATTACCGGCATCCGCCATTTGCCGCCACTCCACTCCATTAATGCAATAATACGTCACTTGCGCTCAGCTCTACACATCATACGCATGATTTCTTTTACACTCATTTTGGCATCAATTTGGCTAGCATTCTTTTATATTTTAAGCTCCAATAATGCCAGGCTTATTACCGATAATAAATTTGTGAGACTATTGCTCCCTCCCGTATCCCCCTGCCACGTAATTCTTTAATGTCGTAACACTTAACTCGAGTATATTCCCTGCCATTGAACATTGAAAGGTAAATGGGTCAATTCAGTTACAAATATCCCCATATTTTAGAATATGTAGACAAGGTCGTAAGATTCTACCGTCTGCATCCTTACTTATTCTATGAGGCAATAACAGTCCCCAGTCCAGGCGGTGAGTCCCCAGCGGCCCGTGGACTGCGCTCCTCACAATCACGCCGTATCGTGACCTTCGCAATCGCTGCCTGTTCTCTTACAGCTCGTTCGGTCCCGTAATGCCCCTTTTATAATAAATATTCAAGGGAAAGCGCTACCCGTGTTAGTATGGAAGTTGCGTCGTTTGCCGCTCCCCACGGCGATGTATGCGCTCAAACTAAAAATTATGTCGGTGATATCACTGCAGAACCCGCCCTCGTATGCGCGTTTTGTATTCTAATAACTGCGTAGTGTATTCTAATAACTAAGTAGGGTTCTTTCACGAGCCCCAGGATTATATAATGATAGATGCATTTTTTTTAGATATTTCCTTTTTGCAATGTAGGTGTTTCATACAAAACCAAATAAATCTAACACTTTTATAAAATTTATTAAATTTATCCATGATAAGTTATTAATAGATTTTAATATCACGTGAAACAGCGGCTTGACGAAGTTCACGTTCTTCTCAATTAGTTTACGAACAGAATATCTAAGCCCGACAGGGCCCACTACGAACTTTAGAACTTCGGTCAGTTTGCTAGCAAGTTTCGCGACTCGCTTGCAACGAGATACTGCTCTGTGAAGTTTCAGAAACGAAACTGGATTGTTGAGACTTACGGCTCAGGTGCTCGCTTAAGCCATGACTAGACCCTCGCTATACTATCCCCCCCTCCCTCATCTACTCTCCCCGCCCGTACGCTCTTTTAATCGGGCGCTCAAAGGGCATCGTCAATCAATTACATTCGAACCGCGTACCTACGTAAGTTGCCCACGTCGCTAGCAACTCAACAAAGCAGACGCAGTGTTTCGAGTATTCCACGAACCTGGCGCGTCATTTACTAGAAAGGGAATAGGTTAATAGATCAAATTCATGCCACAAAACTCAGCATGAATCAATTATTGTAAACACTTATAATGGACTGAAAATACTAAAATATTTACTATTATTGAAGTACTGAGCTTTGAAAGAGAAATAAAAATGTTAAATTCACAAAGTGACGAAACATAAAATTTGAATAAAAAGCGATATTCAACTGAGATACTGAAGTAATGAGAGTCCCCGAGAGGCGGTTTTTCTTGGCGACCGGAAGCGGATGCGCTTCCCCAATCTGTTTGCAATCTGCCGCCGCCAGATTAATCTTGATACTCCTTTATGACAGCTTTTAGATGATATCCGATGACAGACAGCGTACACATTTTTTAATTTTATGCTGTTTTTACCTTCTAGTTGCTGTTGCAAGATGCACTTCGAATAATAACAGTACCTGATTCTTGATTAAATTTGAATATTGCAAAACGAGCGGGATAATTATTAGCAAAATAAAACTTAAACTAAAAATTAAACCTTTTCGGGTCATGCCAGTCGTGTAAACTCATAAATGCTTTCAAATAAAATATACATTCGCCAGTCCACCTTTTTTAGAGGTACCTATGGTGCAACAGCAGATACTTAAACATACTCGTTCAAATTACAACACCCCTCTTTTACATCGAGAAATAACATATAATTATATTTATTTATAAGGATAGTACATGATGTCAATAGTAGTCTATTTTTAAAAATAAAGCTTGTTAAAGGTCATTAGTCTGATGTTTAAATTTTAACGCATATTAAAACATACATATTTTTTTGTCATGTATGAAATATTGTTTAACTGGAGAAATTATAGTTTAGTTAGGCGGTGCGTAAGAAATCGCGGATCGCGTTAATGGAGCGGCAAATGACCGACGGATTAGCGCGCCTTGTTGTGGCGGCCGCCAACGCGCGCAACGCAACCGCCACGCCGCCACGCCGCCGCCACTCCGCCGCCACCACGTAGCCACTGCCACCGAACGAGAAACCTCCCGATTTCACAAATGATAAAAATAAAACGATAGTCTTGTTATTTTACTGTTCAGCTTTACAATACCTAAGATAAGTAATAGTATAGTGGGATGGTTTAAAGC
Source organism: Cecropterus toxeus (assembly GCA_018249875.1). Lineage (NCBI taxonomy): Eukaryota > Metazoa > Arthropoda > Insecta > Lepidoptera > Hesperiidae > Cecropterus > Cecropterus toxeus. Next base: position 7,201 of record DWNE01002541.1, on the reverse strand, counting down.
TTAATTAAGTGAATTTAACACAATTGCGAACAATTAGAAATAAGTTGTGACATATAACAAATTAACGATATAATAAACCGATCTGTATAAACTCTTTTGGAATAATTAGATGACATACTCGATACACAATAAGCTTTACAGTAACATTTTTTTTTCAAATACAGCGGCTAGGTCACGCCTAGTCTTCCCTGAAGTTTCGGAACCAGAATAGAGCTACGGTATCTTCTGCCCGCCGAAAGAGGCGACGAAAGGAGGGATTCCTGGGTTGCAGCCGACAACCGGAGGCTAGCCGGAGAGAAAGCTCGAAACTTCCAGTCAAGCGACTCAGGAAAGGACGGCAGCATGTTAGGTCGCATGACGGCGTAAAGACCAGACGGTATAGTGAGCCCAGCCGCTCATCAGGGTGGAGCCCGATTGGGCAATGCACTCAAAGGTATCCGGTTGCGTTCCGTTGGTGCCCTTGGTAGCGGTTAGGACGATCACCGGTGGGATTTTAATGAAAGGCAAAATGCCACATAACCCGGCGTCGCTCTCACGGCGCCGATTAACTTTTGAAAGACCTGGAATAAAAGTTGGCACCGAGGTATATTTGCTTAAATGACTGACAGATCAATATATTTCTTAAGCCATCAGGGAAGAAGCACGACGCCGACAGCCGAGTGTCTCATGTTATTCGCATCGGTAGGTTACACCTCGCAAAAGTCTATACCATCGATCGCTGTGCGTTAAAATTTGTTTTGGTATGCAAATCTATATATATATAAAAGGCAATTCCAACTCATTGACTTATATATCCGCACAGGCAAATCTACTGTACCTAGAACCCAAAAATTTTGTAAATGAACGATAAGAAAGGATTTTTAGATATTCAGCCCCTAAGGGGTTTAAATAGGGATCAAAAGTTTGTATGAAAGTTCGCCAATTTTTAAGCAAGCTCCATGAAAGTATCTTAGATTCTGACTTTATGGGTAGAAATAATGAAAGAAAACAGATACACCAATTTATTTTATGTCCAACGAAGTAGGCAAGGATCTGCGAGTCATGTATAAAATCGTTCAAAAGTAAATGCTTACGCTCATGTAAGCTACTTCATTCTTTATAGCTAATGGATATGTAAACTTTATTAAGAGATACAATAAATTTTATTGAGCAGAAAAAAATATACCTTCTGCTAAAGTCGATAAGCTATACCTATATTTAGTAGTATTTATTTTCGAATATTTCATAAAATATTCCATAACAATACATTCCCAAACAAGAACTATGACTTATTTCAATCATTTGTCAGAACGCGAATCTCCTCTAAGAGAGTAATTCAATTTCAGAATTTCAAATGTAGGTTTCTTGTTCAGCTGAAGATTCCATCTGCCGTAACGGTTAATATTATTAATTGATAGTAAGACGCCGTGAATAATATCGCGCAATAACTGTGTAGAAACTTCGAATACTATATTGTCTGTCGGTAATAACTTTATCGCCACTTTACAACCATATTAGTTCATTTTAAATTTATACATTATGTTACATATCACTTTTAATAAACAGTGAAATGCATGCGGCATGCCAGATATAACCAAAGATATCAATAGTTTCGACAATAACTAATTTATTAGTCTTGCTGTACGGTCTTTGACCGCACATTGCTGATCACGCATTTACTTCGTTCACAAATAACATCCAGTGCACTACGTGACGCGTGCGAAACAAGACAATTCGCGAGTGTACTCGTTCAATCATTCAAATAAACACCCGTTTACCTTAGTTTATATATCACGCAATAAATCTTTACTTATCACTCAAAACTTTTACTTATCATTCACAACTATCAAAAGGTGTTCGCAACATTTGCATTCAGAAATAAACTGAACACTATAACTGGTTCCGTTTTGTAGTGACACCAAATTAAAAGCAGCGACGGCGCGCGGCGGCCCGTCACTCGGACCTTATTAAATCACCGTCCGTCGCCCTCGCTCTATATTAAACACATAAAAATGCCAGTAAAGGCGATCGACGCAAGCTGTTTTGTAAGGCCGGCCCTCGGTGCCTGTAGATGTAGATCCACTCCGCGAAATTGTAGAGAGAAGCTGGCAGGAGGGACAAATAAAAACGGAATGTGTTGTAGACGAGTACTAACACTCATTTCAACTATTCCATAAAATACCTGTATCCGCATCACAGTACACAGACAATGTCGGTGTACAGAATAAATGAAAGCCCTTTTTTCGCCTTATATCTCAAGCATCTCTGAAGCAACTACATATGGACTTAATATCCACTCATCGATTCTTATAAGACACGCTGGTACCTCATTAACTTGCTTTGGAAATAGCATTCCAAGTATAACCTCGAGATTTCTATAGACTACACTACGAAAACGTGGTTTATTCCCCGATAATTTCCAGAACAGGCCTGTTTCTGTTATATTTCCACCGCATGCAATCAGTCCCAGGAAGCGGGCGCACGCCGTGACGGCCCGATTAGCTGCTGATCCCCGCCGCCGAGCGGACACACGAATGACAAATTAATGGCCGCCCCCGGTTGTCATCGATCATCTTAGTGCGCTGAGCGTTTCTACATTTGTAGACATAACCGTAAATTAACCATATCTTAAACAAAAACGTAATTTACATATCCTTCACTTTGGGCCAGAGTACATATTTAAAAAATTATATATTATTTTATACGATTGAAGTAGCAAACGGGCATACAGTCACCCTGACGGTAAGTGGTCGCTGCCGCCCATGGACCTGTAATCATATTCAAGTAAAACAGAGATTCTATCTGAAGTCAAGCACAGATGCGTTGCTACTCCACGGACTGAGATGTTCGCCTTATAAGAAAACGAGCCAGCAACCTCACCTTTCAAACCGGAACACAAGAACTGCTACACACTAGAAATAAGCGTGGTGGTGGTACTTTCCCGGTCGAACCATACTCGTTCTACCATCTTAAACCATGTAATAAAACCAGTAAAAGAAATATAAAAAAATGCAATATTGTAACATGGATTATAGTTGTTTGCAAGATGCAACAGCGAAAAACCGATTTGCACGTAGCAATGCCGGGGGGTGTCATGACTTCGGTTGCATTTTGTGCGACACAGCGAGGCTGCCTTCAGGCCTAACGATCTCAATGTCTCTTTTATGTATCGTCTAAGATATGTTTCAATACCTATATGAAATGCAATTTGTCACAAACGAGTAATACTTTAGTAACGCTTGGGAATTTTGCATACTTACTACATTTTAATTATTATTATCATTACACTTTAGTCTCATTAGTATTATTAATACCATAAGTATTGTAAACTGTAAATTTAGATTCAGTTGTTTTATATTCATTTTTCTAAAGATGGTAGAACCAGGGTAGTTCGACCGGGGAAGTACCACAGCCACACCTATTTCGAACGTGAAGCAGTTAGTTGCGTTTCGTTGGAAAGGTGTGGAAGACCCTTATTCTATATGAAGTTGCTTACAATATATTGCTTAAAATATGTTTTATCCAGATTTTATCACTCTTAGTTTAGAAATTAGAAGGGTGGGACACTTATTTTACCACTTTGAAAAGTATTATCTCTCAAACAATCGACTTTGAAAAAAAATGATTTTAGAAACCCCAATCTCATTTTTAAAGACCTTTCCATAGATAACCCACACGTGTTCCATGTATCGGGAGCCCCCCTTAAATTTAATATATTTTTTATGTTTATACCAAATTCAGAAAGCGGTTTACAAAATACATTCAACAACCAAGTTTCAACTCTATAGTCTTAATAGTTTCCGAATAAAATGGCTGTGACATACGGACAGACGGACAAACGGACGGACCGACAGACGTGATGAACCACCCGTACCCGCTGCCGCCCCGCCGCCGACCCGCTGCCGCCCCGTCGCCGCCCCGCCGACGCACCGCGCGATACGAGGCGTCGATAGTCTCGTAATTTCCGTTTCCAGTCACCACCGCGGAAATAAATTGCTTCGTGTAATGATAAATGTGCTACCGACTCAATTTTCATATATACACGATAAACCTGACCTAAAGTTGTTAATAGAATTTTCGAGATTAATATTTATAATGAAATATCAATACCGAAGATAAAATATAAATTGTGAAATACTCCTACGTTCAAGAAAGTACAGTAAGAACGTACATCTCCTTATAGACATCAGACTATTTATCAGTTCAGCAAACGGATAGCCTTACCGATATTGACAGGAATTCATAACATTAGATAAGCATAATAGTGCACGCACTTGTACACTGAATACATACAATATACTAAAAGTTTATACCGTGCAGCGCTGTATGGCGTGAGGCGTTTGGGAACAATTTGTTATTTGGAAAGCGCGTTATCGCGACACGTCAGTGTGGTCGTTACTGCACTATCTAACTCCAATATCAACTGTATATATAAACTAAAATCGCACATAATACACTCAGTTACTTAATGTATTTTCTCTATATAAGACCAATAATCCTTTTTAATTTTATCTTGGTACATGTACCTTGGAATTAGTTGAAACAGAACGTTTTACCAAAAAACGGAATGAACTCACGAAGGGAAGCTTATTGTTACATAAATCACTCCGGCTCACTTTCTTATAAGGCAGCCACCTTCGACCCCGGAAATAGTACCGCATCAGTTGTTAACTTTAGATAGAACCCCTGCTCGTTCTGCTCGTATGTCAATTTAATTTAAAAAAACACAAATTTGATGGAGAAAACAACTAACTTGTGGTTTCGATGCATGGTAAAAAAAAATAACGACTCTTATAACGCGACAGTAACATAACAATAAATGCTAAGGTACGCTACTCGAAGACGAGAAAAGAACACTTAATATCGAAGGACTTTGGAACATTCTAACAGTGTTGCACATATTTTTCACTCCTTCCTGCGATAGACTTATGTCGTTATAATGAAACAAAGATCCTGACTATAAAAGAGATAAATGAATAATGGGGAATTTGGGTCACGATAGATACCGTGAAATTACCGTTATAAATGTAATACATTTTAAATACGTAGTACTTTCGCTCGCTGAACAGGAAATTTCATGTTGAGATAATCTCTGGCGGCTGGCGCGCCCCCTGGCGGCAACCGCCGGCGGGCTTCAGGAACAAGCTTATATTCTTTACGTTCTTTATCATTCAAGTGCGTAAATGCCCCTGAAATCGTTGTTTCCCCAACCCCAATAAGAACTTAAAGCCGAAAATGTTGGAAAATTGTTGATGTTTGTAAATGACTGTATTCATATTATTCTAGTTACTATACTCGTATGCTAATTTTTAAAACTAAAAACAATACATTTTTATGACAGTACAACAATCACACCCTAAAACTTGCGCTAGGTACCTAAATTTTAATGAAATTGCTGGCGCGTTATGATAATGTAGCTCTCATCCCCTAAACACCGCGAGAAATTACAATATTTTCTGGGAAACATTACCGTTTTTATTTTAGCGAAACAATTATTACGAAAAAAGCTAATGTCTCGCACTGCTATTACAATACTTTTATCTTTGTACGAGTGCGAAAGTATAACTTATAGAATAGAGAGAAAGCAACTTCGTTGCTTTACGACGCACTTTCCCAGATCCAAAATACCTCGTATAAGTAAAAAATACGAATGAAATATCTATTACACTTAGAAATAATTTTATATACACATGAGTGTATGTACTCATCTTATTAAACAAACACATGAATGTGAACAAATAAATGTAAGAAATCAATTAAAAACTTATAGATAAAAGTCTAATTATATAATTTCTATCAAAGTTAACATCTAAAAGGATAAATTAAAGAAGTTATGTATTGTTATCGAAGCAATAAATTACACGTAATGCCACACTGAGCGAAATATGCAAATACGTTCCCGTAGGAAGGTACACGCTGAGAGAGAGCACACGCGGCCGCGCCTCGCAACCGAGTCGCCTATTCGCATTTCGTCTATATTTTAATTTCACATTGCTACACGGAAATATAATGTGTGCGGAGAAAACAGATGCGTAGTAGAAACATTATTCAAAGAAGGACAATTTGATGTATTTTACTATTTATGAGAAGAAAGTTTACTTTACTTCACTTGTACATAAAGCCAAATTAAATTGAAAACATAAATTAAACTTAATAACATAATGAACGTTTTCGTCTATGATTAAATTTTGCTAATTTTCAAGTTTTAAACAAAAGGTTAACAATAACTTAATTTAACATTTACCACGGAACGTATCTCTCGTTATAATGTTTGTAATACATTTTGTAACATTTTTTGTTTAAAAAACAGGAAGGTTAAGTGTTCATGTACGTACGTACATCAATAACATACGTAGTTACGTACATATGATTCTATAAAATAAACCTTTGACAATTGTGTTTTTATACAGAAAAATAACTTAAATAATTAATTTTGCTAAGTTACTACTTAAATGAATATAAGTTAGAGCATTTAACAACAGATAGCATTGGTGTGTTCGTAACCAAAAATTTTGTAGCTACCAACTGCTACTATTTAATTCACGGATATCTAACGCAACCACAAAAAGCTCTCAAGAAATGTTAACGTAAATATTACACATCGTCATATTTATATGTCATATATAAAGAATTCAAGTATTTTAATATCGAATAAGTAGACTCACCCTAGCGGGTCTGGCGACGGGCGCGAGCGGCGCGGCGGCCGGCGCGGGCGCGGCAGCCGCGGGCGTGCGGCACCGCCGCGCCTCCGCTGTCGACAACAAACTAACGTCATTCACATACTACACTTTAATGTTCTAATTTGTTTTATAACTTTATTTTTATTTTTTATCTTATTATATGACGTAGTATACCTACTCGATAATTAAAACATTAAACATTTTCCACAAATTTTCATCGTAGAAACGCCCGAGAAATGAAGAACGCCTAATAGCCCACGAAGTAGATTTATACGTACCTACGTATGCACATACATACGGAACGATTGCGAGGTTAAACAAAAATATGAATAAGTTGAAAGCGAGCCTCACCGCGCGGGGGTCGCGCCGGCGTCGGGTCGGGCGTGAGTGCGCGGCGGCGCGGCGGCTCGGCGGGCAGCGCCAGCAGCTGCCGGTACAGCTCCAGCTCGTGGTAGAACTCGGGCGAGGCGGGCGGCGGCGGCGCGCGCGCGGGCTCGGGCGCGCCCGCCGCGTCCGCCGCCACCTCCGCCGTGAGCCCGTTG
>DWNE01002540.1:0-18574 GCA_018249875.1 Cecropterus toxeus | reverse complement strand
GGGGGATGAAAAATAGATGTTGGCCGAATCTCATAGATACCGGATAAGCATCAAAAAATTTCATCAAAATCGGTCAAGCCGTTTCGGAGGAGTATGGCAACGAAAACTGTGACACAAGAATTTTACCAATCTAGAATCTAGATGTTGGTTTTTATAAAATATTTTTTCATGTGTTTCAATGAATAAAAATATATAAGTCATTACAACTTTGGACTAAATAATTACCTACATACATATCGCAACTCCCCCCCCCCCTGTTTTATACCTCGGATCAAATCTACACATTTGTTTAAGTTTAATCGCTACAATTTGAATCAATTAAGTTTTTATCTAACAAAAATATCATCAATTTGTATCAATTAAGTGTTTATCTAACAAAGTATCATTTGTAAACCTGCTTCATATTTCGTGACACCAGTAATCGACTTGCCGGACAATTTACTATAATTTACCAGTAACTTACGTTGTATACAACTGATGAAACACAAAGATAATTATGTTCATATATCAATAAGCTTCCTAACCTTAACGTATCTGAAGTTAAAAAAATAAACTAAAAATATAAGATATTCAATTATTTTTATTCGCTACTATATAAATATGTACACATCAAGTTTCACTAATAAAATTCTTTGTAGTTCTAAATCAATCATATATATATAAAAAAAATACCTGGTATATTATACACATCTTAAATAGCCATCCTGTCACAGGACCATGACCAATAAATAATCTTCAAACAGTGTGGAGTGCTCTTAAAAAAATACAGCTAATAGATAATCCATCGTCAACCCATTGTCCCGCTGCTGGGCACGAGTCTTCTCTCAGAATGAGAGCGTTTTAGGCCATAGACCAAGCTGGCCAAGTAGGAATTGGTGGGCATAAATAATAAAAACGTGTTGAACAATAAAATGATGAAATCCATTGAGAAATACCGCGTTAACAATGTTCTGTTTAAAACCATAATGTACATTCGGTTGGCGTGCGGTTATTTTAATGCTTTCACCGACTCCAAAGTTCTAAAACTACTCGCAAAAATATATTGTGCGTTTATACTCGGCTTTTTCATCATACCGCTTACGTATTCTAACGATATCATGGACGAAGTTATCCCTACGCTTATGGTTTTCGATCAAGCAATTAAAGTGCTTCTATCACTTTACACAGAAGACAGATACTTTTACGATCTTATGTCGGACATCAAAATAATTGATAATGTCATGGGATGGAACAATAAATATGACTTGTGGGCGTCGTTTATAACTGTAATGTTATCTATTGTCTATGAAATGCCTAAAATGTTTACCGTAAATATAAATTTAGTTCAGGTGGCGCGGTTTATTACGTCGTTATCAACTATTATATACTTCACGTCTAAAGTGATTATATTTGACTTGCTGTGGAGAAGAATTATATGCATCAGACAAGTTCTTGAGCACAATACTGTAGCGTCGATTGGACAAAAACATGTAACTATTAAACGGATAGCAATTATCTACAAGAATCTCCTTATAAGCATGAACAAACCTTTAAGAGCGATCAAAATAATGGTTTGTAGCAATATGATCTTTCATAGCTATGGTGTACATAAGGGGCCGTCCATTAATCACGTGATGTTTTTTTTTTATTTTTTGGCATTTTTAGCCCCTCCTCCCCCTTAATGAGATTTAAGACTATCCCCTACTCCCTACTCCCATAGAATATGTATTTTTAAGTACGCACAAAGAATCTTTTTGTAAATATTTATGAAATACAGATATAACTGTGATAGATAATTAAAGACTATAATGACATCTAGAGGTAGACAGAAAGCTTGCAGGTTGTTTATGACTGACATAAAAATAATAAAAGGAATGCGAAAAAGTTTTTTGTGTCATAACATGAACATCTTATATTGTTCAGTGTCCTCGGACCACGGATTACCAAGACTTTTATCAACACCTATACGGTGGACTTAAAGCGCGTTTTCCAAAAAAAAAAACAATACACGTTATATTACTGCACCCCGTCTCCCTCCTTGTGATATTTCGTGATTTTTATGGACAATGGAAAACATATACTTGATACAATACAACAAACGTGATTGTTTGATGTTTCTTATAGACAACTTTTCTTAACGTTTCTTAATGCGCGAGTCCGACTCTCACTTGGCCGGTTTTATTACTAATATTTAGCTAACACAAACGAATTCGCGGATACTCCACAGTAATTTTATAATTGACCTACAAATTTATAATTCCAGTTGCTACTTGGGCTTCTGGCAAAATTTTTAAGATACCTGCTGCGCATTTATCTAGTTTTGTATATAGCATTCAAAGAGGTAAGTATTTATTATTTACTCTATATTAATTCATCTATCTATCCCCACAATTTTATTTATTTATTAATTTAATTTATTTATTTCCAGCAAAACATTGTAGCAGCAATGGTAAAATTATCAAATATAATAATACTAATAATCTTAAGCTTTTCAATTTCATTTTATGGAGAGTTAATTGCAAGTGAATTTGAAAAAATCAAAGAATTATTGGGATTAGAAATACTTCTATGTTCAGGTACGATAATTTCACATATTATAACTTTTGACGTGATAATCTTATAAATCGATCAACGCCGGCTGCACGCACGAACAAGCATGAATCATTGTCACGTTCCGTCCGTGCCGAGCGTGCAAGCGAGAACGCGGGAACAAGCGATAGAGAGGCACAATCCGCCTAGGCGTTCTGTTTGTGACGAATCTTTCTCTCTTCCGCTAAAAATGTATGTTGAAATAACTCCTAATTTGTATTATAAAAAATAATAATAATTTAATTCACGAATGAAATACAATGAATTCAATTTTTTATTGACGTTCGATGTGATGTTTCTTCGACGAGAAATTAAACTGACATAAATGTTTCATAAAAAAAATAGTTTTCAAATAACTTTATATTATACAAAATAATAATAATTCAATTCAATTCACAAATGTATACAATTTTTTTTGATGTTCATTGTGATGTTTCATCGATGAAAAGTGAAACTGTCATAAATATCAAAACGTTTATTTCATCGAATTCGTCTTAAAAGGACATTAGAATAGATTATGCCAGATATTTTAATTTTGTATTTATTGAGAAGATTTACATGTCCGGAAACAAATCGAATGATCAAAAATTACGTGATCAGTATTCAAGAGCATTTTAAAAAAACATTTTTAATTTAAAAGATTTGATTTCAGATGAAAGTCTGCGACGCTTACTATACGAGACTTTAGAATATATGGAAACGTGCCCACCGAAATATACCATTTTACATATAATCCCTATAAATATGAAGCTGATTATTGGCTATATGAGCTTAAGTATCACTTACGTCATCGTCTTGTTGCAGCTTAACTTTTAAATCGGTCATATTTTCAAATTGCTTATTTCCTGTCACGCGTTGACGCACGCACCTTATTTATGTGAAATTCTTAATATTGTGTTTGAAACTGGAATTTTAAAACTATTAATAAATACCTACTTACAAAAAATATTACTTAGGGGTCATCCATAAACTACGTCACACAAACAAAAAAGACAAACCCGCTGACTTTCTTGCCAGATCTTCTCAGTTGAGGTCGCATTCCGATCCGGCGGTAGTGTAAGAAAATATTGTAACTGACAATTTGTAAGTGTCCCCGTAGGCCTATGCAAAATAAAGACATTTCATTTCATTTCTGTGTGCTAAATATCAGCGAAATCTGACAAGTAGGTTTTGCGTGAAAGAATACAAGTAACAACCATACATATCAAACTTTTGCCTTTATAATATTAATAAGTTTTCTATAACGTAGGTTAAACCGTGCGGCAGAGCTAGTAAAGAATATAAGAACATAATCTCACTGTACAATTGAAATCACTTAATGATCGATAACGTAATTTTTTGGGGTTCCGTAGCTAAATGACAAAAATCGGAACCCTTATAGATTCGTCATGTCTGTCTGTCAGTCCGCCTGTCCGTCTGTCCGTATGTTACGGCCACTTTATTCGGAGACCATTAAGATTACAATGTTGAAAATTGGTAGGTAAGTAGGTAAGTGATTCTGTTAATCGCTTTCCGAATTATGTACAAAAATAAAATAAAATATGTTAAATTTAGGGGGAGTTCCCCATACATGGAACTGAAACTCATTTTTTTTTTCATCTTACCTACAGTGGTGGGGTGTCTATAGAAAGGTCTTTAAAATAACATATGGGTTTCTATAACCATTTTTTCTTAAATTCGATTGTTTGAGAGATAAATCCTTTCAACGCGGTAAAATGTGTCCCCCCCTCTAAGATATAGCACTTTTTCAAAAACCGAATAACATAACTTTGTAATTGATACAAACACTATGAAAAACAAACTTATGTTAGTAATTGGAACACTGTTTAACTTTATTTATTATTTTTACAACAGAGCTATATTTTCTCTTCCATATTAGTGAATGATAATGCTACGGAACCCTGCGCCTGCGAGTCCACTCGCACTTGAAGTAGTAAAGTAGCATGCACTTTGATGGTAAACATACACTAGCGCCCAATGACATTTTGATATATGCGTTGCCATTTTAGAAATATTTATTGTGTTACCTGACCTGACTGCGTCAGAAGGACCGTAGTACCCAAGTACTACGACTGACACCTTAGCGAATCTATGTAATTTCGCTCGTGGTTGAATACCACAGCACAACCAAGGACATACAAGTACACATAACAAGTAAACAAATGTACACTAGTAAAATAATAATAATAATAATATAATTATTTCAGACATTCAGTCCATAACTTTTACTAGTAATCAAACAGCTAAGTAAACAGTAAATAAAGCTGAAAGTTTGTTTGGTTGAACGCGCTAATCTCAGGAAATACTGGTTCGAATTGAAAAAATATTTTTGTGTTGAATAGTCCATTATTTGAGGAAGGCTATATAACATCACGCTTTGTTTTTTACGAAGTTGCGGGTGAAACCATTGGATACAGCTCGTCAAATATTCCCGCTCGATCTACTCGTGAACACTAAATAACACAACTATTTTGTTTAATTGTACCGTAGTCAAATTGTTTTGGAAACTATAATACACTAGTTTTAGTCTCAGTTAGCTATTGAGGTTAATACGTGTCGAGATTTGAATTCTTGGTACAAGAGATCTAGAAAATGTATTTTGAGAAAACGTATAAAATGAAGAGAGCTGTCGGATTCTAACCTTGTCTTCATTAGTAGGTAATATTGTTTTTATGATTGTTGTTACTTTGTTCTTTACGTAGTGTACCGTAAAACGTACCGTATAACTCTTTGTGGTTCGAATCACACCGTAAAACCTCTATTCCTCTGTACCTAACCCCAGAGGAAACTCGAATCTTGTCTAGGATTTATTACGTTTGTTAATAGGCATCAGTACAATATAACAAGCCAAAAATATAAATTGCCTTTTGAAAATACCCGTTAATCATTAAAATGTATCAACTCCGCGATAATATTCGTTCAAAATCTTATAAAACTAACTTATAAAATGTTTTAGAACCTTAATCCCTAAAGTGCTCCAGGTGAACCCCCAGAAGTCCACGGGAGACTTGTCAGAGATTCGTGATTCGTAAGCGATGGTCCACGAAAATTTACCTACTTTCAGATAGATATTTCGATTTGACGACCTTTTCTTTGGTCGTCAAATCCTAGTGAAATCGATGTTAAAGACAAGATTCGGCAACCCTTTTTTGGTTGTCAGATTTTTCAATCAGTTTATTAATTAATCATCGTTAGTTTATGAGATAAAAGTCTGGGAACCTCTGCTTTAGATCTTTAGATCTTGACTTGTACCCACTAACGTATAAAGATTGTTGAGTCTTAAATCTTATCCAATAAATGTTGAGACTCAATACGCGGACAATAGTCAAGTCAACGGCCAAGTCACGCAACATTAACTATCATAATAAAGAAATCGCAGTAAGGAACCTTCGACTTGGCCCGACTTTGTCTAGATTTCATTACTTTTTAAAGATAAACAAGTAGTTCCATCGAGACTTGGTTAGTTTTTTACAGAATGTTTTTGGTGGGATGTATTATACGTTGTTATAATGGTGTGTTGAACATAACTATATACCTACTAATACTATAAATGCAACAATCTGATAAGAACTTTATAACTTTTAACCGACTTTCGAAAAAGGAGGAGGTTCTTAATTCGTCTGTACTTTTTTTATTTTACGCAAAACCTACTAATTAGATTTGGAGATATTCTTCAAACTCGTATTTTAAAACTTGTATCAACACATAGAATATTTTTGCTATGTTATAGAAGTCCGAATCGCGCGGAATTGTAAGCAAAAGTATGTCATAAAAAGCCTTGTTCTTTGAAATTTGGTTTATCGAGGTTTGAATCCTAGGAATATACCTCTAATTTTTAAAAGCACGTATTAGAAATAAGTTATCAGTTGCTTTGATGTAGAAAAAAAGTATGGTAAATAAATCTAAACGCCTGCGAGTTTCATAAAGTTGTAAAAATTCCTAACAATTCGACAGAAGGCCAGCAGTGGCTGTACGATAATATGTTACAAACATTCATTGTTAAACATGATCTGTCAGCAATGTTATACTAATGAATTGATGTTGATAAGTAACAAACTAGCATGCAGTCCATCTGAGCCTTAGTGGTCACTGCCACCCATATACTTTGCAATAAAGTCCAAATAAGATCAATCTACCCTAAAGTTAGCCACAGATGTGTACCTACTCCAGAAGACAAAGTCGGAACGCCTCGGATAAATATGTCTCTCTTACCACATACTTCAACAAGAACACCAGTCCATAACATAATGTGGCATTTGTGTTTCTGGAGTTGAACCACAAAGAGCTCTACCACCTACAAACCTAATCGTAAGTGTACACTACCGCCCACGGACATCTAGAAGCAACACAGAACAAGGGTTCTATCTTCTGCAGCTAAGCAACTTCATAAAGAACAGGGGTGTTATATGAACACAAATACAGATGCATTGCTACTCCCATTGCTTTACTACTCATGCGTTGCTTGTTATAAACAAGATGGTTAAAAAATACAAAGTATCACGAAGAAAAAAGACAAACCCGCTGAATTTCTTGCTGGATCTTCTCAGTTCAGGTCATTTTCCGATCCGGTGGTAGTATAAGAAAAAAAACTGCAAATTACTATTTGTAAGTGCCCCCGTAGGCCTATCTATACTAATGTTATAATGTAGTAGAGTTTGTTTGGTTGAACGCGCTAATCTCAGGAACTACTATTTCGAACTGAAAAATATTTTTGTGTTGAATAGTAAATTTATCGTGGAAGGCTTTAGGCTAAATAACATCACGTTATGTTTATTTGTTTTTATAGATTGTACTTTAATAAACGCGGGTAAAACTGCGTGGCACAGCTAGTACAAAATAAAGACATTTCATTTCCCGAGGTCAAAAATGGCCGTCTCATTGTAAGTAAGCATGTTCGCATGAATCTAGCAAAAGCCGTATATATTTTCTGGTCAGTCATTCATAGACGGGGGGATAAGATATTACTAGACGCGAAAATCTTAATGAAGTCTTGACCTCATGACTTTTAGATACACTTGTTTCTTTTATGACGTAAATGGCTGAATTTTGTTTTAAATCGGAAATGTATGGTTGCTATGTTAAACATAATGAATAATACATTCATTTCGTACATTTTGAAGTAAACAGACGCAGGATGTATTTGACATCTTCAAAAATATGTAATGAATTTTAATGAAATATTTTCTGCATCCAATTGTAGAATTGCAACTCAAAATTTATCAGATATTATTTTTCACGGGTAAACATTTTAGTATTATTTATTAAATATTATTTCAAATTTGCAATCAACATATTTTTTTCGAATTTAGTGTAATAACAAAATTTTTGAGTAAAATTAATTTTAGTATTCTCAAAGATAGAAAAATTCTCCGTTTAACACTACATAATATGTAATCTACAACTTACAGGTGTAATATGTTTATAAAAATAATATGAAAAATATGAATTTACAAATTATATTCCCTAATACGAGTATAATTATTGTTTAAAAAAATATTTGTAATATTCTCTATGTGTAATTGTATAGCTATTACATGGGCTCAGTTAGACAATATAACTAAAATAAACCGTTAATGCGAAACTCGTCCACATAAATAAATCAAAAGCTGATCCGAAAACTATCAAGCGCACAGGACAGGGTGATAAAATTAACAATTCGTTCGGATCCGCGCCCGAGATTGAATGCCCCTCGTGCGGTTTTTGTTTATTTGATAGCGCCGATGCATCGCGGGTTGCACACGCACGCCTCCAGTTGCCACTCGGCGCGTGCGTCACGCACAGCTCGAGCTTACGAGCTTTTACCGCGACACGCACGATAAAAATGAACTGTCACGTCGAAAATTCGAGCGATCTTCGATTCGAAAATTAAAAAATTGTAAAATTCAAATTTAAAAAATTTTGTACGAAAATTTTACTCGGTAACAAAAGAATAAATGTGTTTGTACGTGCTGAATAAGTGATTCGATTTTCAAATTTTATTCGCGTATTTTATTGTTCACGGAAAAAAATGTACGGAATAGATTTTTCGACGTAAATTGTACACTTCCACTTGCTTGGCCGGTGCATAATTTCGGAATACACGTTCTTTATTTCGGTTTCAAATCCGATCCCATTTTTCACAATCACATTGAATTTCAAATATGTCTTTATAAGCTTGGTTGTTTTTATTTTTGTGGACTATTTCCCGTTGTATGTTGGCAGAGGTGGTTTTGTGTTTATGACGCTAGAACACTAGAGATTTGTGTGAACTCAAAAATGGGGTAAGACAAAAGAAATATTTTTATTTATATTTTGTTAAGAATATAAGTTACATATATTTTATTAAAATAGGATATATGTTGCTTAAACATTATCTAAGATATTACTACCACCTCTATTGATATTTATTTTAATATTGAATTCTCGTTTATTTCAGAATTCAAATTATAATTATGTCTTAAGCTTTATTCATACAAAATTTGAGACAAGCGAAAAATATAACCAATTTATTTATTATTAATTTACAAATATCACATTAACATGCGATTTTTATTAATCCAACTCAGCTCTGATAAAACATATTTCTTATTTTTAAATATTCTAAAAGGTACACTCGAGGAAATCAATAACAATATTGGCATTACAAATTCGGACAATACAAATCGATATGCACCCAGTCGAATTGACCCTTCGTAACATTATAGCGAAGCCTCACTATTACTGTCCAATTAGTGTCATGTAATACAATACTTGGACATTTAATTCCTTAAATGTACATGTGTTAACAATTGCTACTCGACAACCGATCGAAAACTAGTGATGGGCTTTTTGAATGCGAAAATAATATTATTGTATTTATTTGCAAAGTTCGTGATATGCTATGCATGGGTTAGAGTAAATATTTTATCCTTGAATGCGAGTAATAATATCGTATTATTTGCAAATTTAGTGTAATGCATGCGTGGTATGAGGGCATGGGTTATACAAAATATTTTATTTGATAACCGATCGAATATTAGTGGCGAGCATTTTCAATGCGAATTATAATATCGTATCCATTTGCAAATTTCGTGTAATGCATGCGTGATATGATTTCCATGGGTTATATAAAATAAATTATTCGATAACTGTTCAAATACTAGTGATGGATTTTTTGAATACGAAAACGAATAATAATATTGTATTTATTTGCGAATTTCGTGGTGTGCATGCGTGATATGCATAGTTGATATAAAATATGTTAGAAACATCGAAGCCAATAGTAGTGAGAGGCTTTTTGTGTACACAACGACGAATATAGTATTTATTTGGAAATGATTTCGTGACATGCATGTGTGACAGAAAATATTTATAGGAATAGAATGTTCTCTGTAACAAAATTAATACATATTGATTACCATAAAAATTGTTTATAATATCTATTGGAATACAATAGCTGTCAAACAAGACATGGACATGTTTTTGTAACCATAACGCATATTATTACATTATAATTAATACAAATCCTTTTTGTACTGTAAGTTTCTTATGAATAATATCAATTTTCTTTTGAAGCTAGTAGTTATTATTTAATATTTATTAAACAAGCTTGTCATGTCTTGAGATATATTGCATTATGTTTTATTTATACCAAATTAATCTATACATTTTATTTCGTTAATAAGAAGTTATGTTATCTTAAAGGCATTATAGAAATAAGTATGTTTTACTGAAGTACGTTATGGAATATTGTGTACAGTCGTACAGTTGTGCGTAAATTGGGTAAGATAAAACGGTTTGGAACATTTTTCTCTTTTGTTTTAATAGATTAAAAAAAAAAGAGGAGGAGGAAAAGTCGCTCATATATGTACTCGTAGGACATAGATTCGTCGTTGAGCGTCGACTTCAGGAATATGTACTATGTACTGTGCATTTTAGAAACCAACATATATTTTATTGTTTTGCTTTTAGGTGACATAGGAGTCGGTTCCAATTTTCTTATTGTTTTGTTTGGTTCTTCTTGAAACCGTCAAAGCTTAAATGTTACCAATATAGCATCCTTAATCTATTAATACCAGTAGTTGAAATTAAGCTACTAGGCGAAAATTAGTAATAAATATTTTTATTCCCTTTACATTCCCTTTACCTACGTGCTTGTCTTTGTTGGTTGAAGAGCTAATAGAGAAGAGTCTTCTCTCTAATACTTGTGTGTTACTTATCTTCTCCGTCATTTATGTATTGCTCATCTGAATTATATTACAGTAGTCTTTGTCTTCTTTCTAACAGTTTCACGTTCTTTAACTTTTATATTATTTACTGTTTCTATCTGTTCACTAGCATTTTCTACATTTTATACGTTGATTATCTAAACTGAGAATATGTACGGATACATAATTAATACTTTTACCAAATTAAGACTTCTTTAACCCGTCGTTCAATGAAGTCCCAAAGATGAACATTACTTAATTAAATCGAAAGTCAAAATTTTAATTGTATCTATTATTAACACTGTAGATTAACACTATTGTTATCACAATTTGGATGCGATAGATAGTAGGTTCAGAATTCGATCCCTGGCCAGACAGGCATCAGATGAATTTATATTTATGGGTCTAAGTGTTTGTATATTCGTCTTTATATGTCCATGGCACCCTCAATACTGGAAAATCCTAGTGCCTCTCCAACTATTGAAGGTTGGCAATCAGCGTCTTAAATTCGTCTTTATTGTTGGCTCTGCCGAACAGCTCAGCTGCGCCAGCTATTCCGGTCCACTCCCTGATGTTACGCAGCCACGACTTCTTTCTCCTGCCGACCGTTCTCTTTCCGGCAACTTTGCCCATCATTATTAGTTGGAGCAGCTCGTATCGCTCATGTCGGATCATGTCATGTCATTTTTTAGATGAATACCTATAGACAGCCTAGTAGATACAGTAAAACAATCATTCAATACTTATAGAAAACGTCAATTTACTAATGAGGCATTTCAGGAACTTCACCAACGTTAAAAATAACATACATTAACACTACTATTAAAACGCCAAAATTAGCGCCGGCGGATAGCCGAAATAATTTCTTTAATCAAACGACGTATCAATCAACGGGAGAGTTTTCTTTTCCTTGTTACATACAAAGCTCGAGATATATTAGTCGTGCTCTATGTAGCGATTAACGCGGACGTGTTTTGGATAACTGCCCATTTAATGGAATCTAAATATAATTTGATTTACGATACATAACATTAATACTTCATTCATACGGTTTTTGCCGTTTTTATTAATATTGGAAGTTTTTATGTTCCATTAAATATAATAACACTTGTGAAGTTAAATGTAGATATCTATGTATATAAAGAATCGGCTAAGTGCGAGTCGAACTCTTGAAGAGTTCCGTGTATAAAAAACGTCAAAAAATGACGTTTGCTGTATGGCAGTCCCATTTAAATATTTATTTATTTTAATTTTATTATTTTTATAAAAGTGAATGTAGAATATAATCATTTAAATATTGTATGAAAATTAAAGACGTCTAAATGTTGCCATTATTAATATCATGCAAAAAAATCATGTATATTGCATGGGAGCCCTCAAATATTTATTTTCTGTTATAAGTATTTGTCGTTATATGAGCGTAAGAAATACATCATCTGTGAATTTTAACCGCTAACTAGCACTGTTCATGAGATACATCGTGGTGACAGACAGACTGACAGCGGAATCATAGTAATAGCATCCCGTTTATACCCTATGGCTACGGACCCTAAAAATGAATCCCTTTTTTTAGTGGTGACGGCATCACGTGTTAACGGCTCGACCGATTTACCAACTTCTTGTTTTCTTGTATTGCATATTGTTAGAAGAAACAATATTTCGTAAAATATAAAAAAAAAAACCTAACCAGCATTGACAATCTACATTTTTGTAATGTAACGTAATGAGGTTTGGCTTAACTGTCAGGTTTATCAATTCGAATTCTAAGTTAGTTAGTATTAAATAAGAATCAACGTTAGTATGTTTATCCGTCCCGAAATTATTGATCAGATTTTGATGAAACTTTGGTAAAGTGTGCTGACGTCCGCCAGGACTGTTGTCTGTTTTAAGGTCATATTAAGTATACAAAAGAAATTATTTTCATTTTTTTATACTTTGCATTGCCATGCGTACCGGGTACAGCTAACAAAATGAAAATATAAGGCTTTAAGACCGCCGGCGCTACGGTAACCGTGTCTTTAACATTAATACACAATGACATGAACGCGAGACCCCGACCTAGACGAAAAACCTAAATCTATACAAATAAAGTTGAAGTGTCTATTTGTAACAAGTAAATAACAGACTCTTCAAGATGCATATGAAAATATGTATATACGGTTACACTACAATAAATAATTTTGTCTGTCGGCCTGTCTATGTGTTTGTTCTGTAATCTTCGAAACCACTGGTTCGATTTTGATAGGATTTCCATTGACAGATAGCTTAAGTTATTGGACGTAACTTAGGCTACTTTTATTTTAGAAATTAGAATTAGGGTTCCGCGCGAAGTATTAAGACCCCTAATACGCGCACGCTCCACGCGCACTAAGCTTTCGTCGCTGGCGATAAAGTTCTCTTTAAACGTGTATGTATGTTATGTAAGGTTTTTAAATGCGCCCGAAACCACGGGACACAGCTAGTTTTAATACAAAAAAATATCCGCCCTGCCTGGGAATCAAACTCGGATCTTTTGTAAAAGAGTTTAATGACCGCCACACCCTGTAACTCCACAAAATAAGAAATTAAGTCACTTCCGGAAAACATTGATTTGTGCAAATGTAACAACTTATCCGGAATTCTCAATGATCTATGAACGGATTCTATACATTTATATGAATTAATAGGTCAGTATACGTATATAAATGAGCGCGTCTATTTGTCTATCATTTCTCTCTCTCTCAGGTTAAGGACTCTCCTCTTTTTTCCTTTCTTGTGGGTGTGACCATATTTTTTCCATCACGGCCTTAAAATATATAGCATATATTACCAACAACACACTTTATTTTAAGTACAGTTCGTTTTCTAGTATTAAGTTTTGGTACAGTCCAATTTTAAGTACAAATCAAAGTGCCGTTATTCACGGTTTCCGCATCGTGTTTTCTATATCGGCGTGTTTAAGAATTCTTTATTCGCGGTGTTATATAGTCGGTATAAGTAAACGGATGATTTTTTAAATATTGTGCTCAAAAGACAGTTAAAAAGGAAATCATTAGGTATATTATGTTCACGTGCGTTTCATTTTATTTTATCACTAGCTTTTGCTAGCGGCTTCGCTCGAGTTAGAAAGTATAAAAATTGACAAAGTTTCATGCAAACTGTCATCCCCTATTTTATCCCCTTGGGGGTAGAATTGATCAAAATCCTTTCTTAGCGGATGTCTGCGCCATAACATCTACCTGCATGCCAAATTTCTGCCCGATCCGTTCAGTCGTTTGAGCTGTGTGTTGATAGATCACTTTGTCAGTCAGTCAGTCACCTTTGAGTTATATAGGTATTTTTAAATAATATAGTTGGGAACGAGCTAGCAATTCACATGACAGGAAGTGGCTACTGCCGCCTATTGACATCCCTAAGCAACTTCGTATAGAACAGTGGTTGTGAATCTGAAGCCAATCCTATACAATAGTCCTACTCCCGAGAACTAATATGCACACTCATATAAAAATAAAACTGACACCACCTATTTCCACCAAAACGCAAGAACTCCTTAAGCTAGAAATAAGAGTGAGGGTGGTACCTCACGAACTATACTGGTTCTGCCGCCTGGTATAAATGTAAACCATATTTCGGTTTATATGTCATCCATGTTTTCCAAAAGACTAACCAAACTCCCGTACATGACTCAGCTAAGTCAAGGCTTAAGCTACAGGATGTTATAATCTGAAAATCCTTTAATCACATCACAATCTTATTTGTTTTCATAATTCTGCGAAATCGGCTTTGCAACGCGATTGTTGAGACGACTTCGCTTAAAGCATGTGTCACACTACCGGCTGTGAATGCTAAGTGTAAAAAATAAAAGCCGAAAAAGTAAAGCTTTCTTTCAATACTCTTGTTCCTCTACAGCAAATACCAAAACGTATTTGACGGAATATGTTTTAAAGGTTTCTGTTTAGTAATAGGATAGGATGCTCTATGTTCTGGTCTGAAGGGTGCGTCAGTGGCCACTTACACCATATTATATAAAAGAAAATAAGTTGTGTGCCTTCAACTTCATTTTAAACATTTGTTTCGCTGTCGTCTAATGAAAATTAAGCAATTTAATAAAATGCGTTAACATCATTTGAATTTTAAGAAAAGAGCAAGAATTTCAAACACTTTACGATAATTGTTCAACTGTATTAGAATTTAAATTGAAATAATTAATACCAATAAATTTAAAAAAGAGAAATCCGAGTACGTAAGTCGCAAGAACTAAATTTTGAGACCCTGTTTTAAAAAAAAAATAATCTCGTTTTTATGCAATGGTTTTCTTGCTACCGAGGCAAATCTAAAAATATTTTGTCTGTTTCAATGTATCAAGCTTATCAGACTATAAAGCATGCTAAATTGGATATGTTAAAAATACATACGTTCAAAACATTACCATTGTTCCGCCGGAGTAGAGTAAAAATAAGTTTCAGCGATTTGATTCACGTATCGCGTGCATCTCGCTATAGAGCATAGGGTTTAATAACTTTTATTATTATATTGTTTTGGACTGAAATTCGATTTGTGTTCGTTCCACTGAGCTAAACGTGCTTCTTGAGGGATTTTGCTTACAATGTTTTCGTGTACTTAATGTTAATAGTTGATTGTAGTATTGTAGTTACAAAATAAGGCTCATGTGACTCAGTCAGGTCGCTGCATTGCCTTAAAAGTATAGTCAAAGGTCGCGAGATCAAATCTCCAATATCATTGTTCAGTAAGTGCTATGCGTGGGTTCCGTGTGTGTTAATCTAATAATCCAATGCAAGTGATGCCCTATTGGTCTAAAATTTGGGTCTCAGACATTTGGAGAACACGCCGAGCCAGGCTCCAATTTTTGAAAGAAAGAAAGAAAATGAACCTACTTGTATATAATACATTTTTTTTACTACAAGAAAATTTTATACCATATATAATTGTATATTATTATTATCACGCATGTCGTCAGAAATCTATATGAGTTCATTAAAAAGTTCTAAAAAGCTAGTTACTTACACTTAGAAAGTATGTATGACTTAATTTATTTTCGCTCTGAGAAAAGTATTACTGTAACTAATATATAAAATAATTAGATTTGCTGTCATACGATACGAAACAAACATTACTTCTTGGCTTTTTAAATAAACGTTTATTCATGTTTATCTAAAACTCTACTGAACAAATACATAATTTTTGAGTTACTTTAATATACTGACTTTTTTGATGATTACGGTTAATTTCATTCTGATGATAAATAATCAAATCAATATATATTTGATCTAACCGTGTGTCCAAATGTTCGTATGTCATAGCCATTTCCTGAGCATTGGCACTATATAGGAGAAATTTGGAAGGGAGATGTGTCCTATAAATAGTTATTCAAAGGAGTATTGAAGTTGAGACGAAAATAGGGATGTCACTACCATGCATGTTATGCAATTAAAAAACCGTTTGAGTGTAACATACAAGCATGTAAGAAACTGTTAGGGTATTTTCATGTCACGCGGCTCTACGCTCGCCTGTCCCATACATATGTAAATTAAGTCGCTGAAGTCTCTTTGCGATCCGCATGCGTGAAGCACGTGTGACAGAAAAATTAAATTTGATAAAATGGAACACAAATAAAGTGCACACAAATACAAACCGCGTGGGAGGAAAAATACCCCTATAAAGATTAAATAATGAAAACGTGGTACTTATTTAAAATAATCTCTTGTATTTTAATGGTTGGTAAGATAAGTGCCATTATTTATATTAATATGTAAGTATCAAATGAGCACGATGCGTTACTATTCCCGAGGAAGAAGATGGTCGCCTCATATAAGCCGGCAATTGCATACCTCCATCGAAATGCAAGAACTTCTTCACGCTAGAAACAGGCGAGGCGGTGGTACCTCTCCGTTCGGACTATACACGTTTTCTACCAGCTTTCCTCATAAACAATATAAGATTTAAGAAAAAGCGATAATGGAGGTAAATCCGCCAATAAAAAAATAAAAAAATATATGTATATAAAGTTAAACGAAATACCAGGCAACCCTGAACGTCAAAATATAGTATGGTAATACCAAAATTTCCATAAAATCGATGGCCTTTTTCTGACTGCATGAATAGCTTAGAATCAATTGTTTGACACGAATATATGGTGTTGAGAAAAAACTCATTTGAAACTCATTTGGTTCCGTAATAGGAAATTAGAACATTCCTTGGGTGCGTGATACGGACGGGTCAGGGATGAGACGGCGTTATTGGACTTTTGGACAATCACGCTCCTAAGACGACATAACGGTGTATTAGAAATGTAGAAAACTGATAAAATTGTCTAATTTTTTAACCCGACTGCGTCAGAGGGTAATATTTTTCAAACGTATGTATGTTTGTATGCCGATATTTTGGCACGCGCTGAAACGGTTAGATGGACTCAGATATATCATGAGAATCGTCTCAATTGTAAATAGAGGAACTAGTAACATCGTTAAAAATATTGAAACAAAAAACCTTGTTCATAATTATATGTGTTTAATTTAACGCTTATATGAGGTTTCGCTAAAATAGTCAAATAAAAGTATTACAACATATACATTTTTGGATTTGTCTATGAAAGCTAGTAATTTTATTTAGTAGATTATTAGTAGATTACAATATTTTATT
This sequence comes from Cecropterus toxeus, assembly GCA_018249875.1. Taxonomy (NCBI): domain Eukaryota; kingdom Metazoa; phylum Arthropoda; class Insecta; order Lepidoptera; family Hesperiidae; genus Cecropterus; species Cecropterus toxeus. The sequence continues at coordinate 1,202 of DWNE01002540.1, read as the reverse complement.
AATAATCTACTAATAATTTAATTTGATACCAATATTGTCGTAATAGTATAAAAATTCGTCCCTCACCCCCCTCTTTTTTAAATTATATAGCTTATGTCACTATGTAAACTGAGACGATTATAATGATATGTCACACGTCACAATCCGTCAAGCCATTTAGGCTGTAGCGCATGCCAAAGAAATGGACATGCATACAAACAAACATACATACATACGCTCGAAAAACATTGCCCTCTTTCTGACGCAGTCGGTTAAATAGTGAGGGAAAGGACGACATTTATAATTTCAATACATTATGTCAAGGTCTTGTGTTTTCGCAATAATTTATTGTTATAATAATTTTCTAATTAAATTAAAGGTTTCTAAAAACGAGTCCTAAAAAAAAGATCTAAAACGCCACTTTGAGCTTTGAGTACAATTTTGTTACCCAGTAAATATGTATTTTGTTACCCAGATAATAATTTAAATGTAAATTATATATTTCAAAAGACCATACATCTTTTGAAATATATAATTTACATTTACATTTTCGTTTTTGGCCATAACTTGCGATACAATACATTTCCAAAAACGTATAACTGTGTCTGTTTTGAAGAAACGCACTAAACTCGTGCTACGGGCGTTGAAGGAACTGCAAATGCGGAAACTCCTTAATTAAAACGAAGTACCAATGTTTTGGCAAGCATCACAATGTCAAGATGGCAGTGTATTTTAGTCGCCGTCACTAGACATCGCTTTGTTCAGTTAATAAAGATTTGACCGCGTTATATCTACGTTCATCGCTTTTAAAAATACAACACGCTGGCTGTGCCCGCGGTTTTACCCGTTACTATAAGACATAAAAACTCAAACAAACAGAAATAGCGTGACGTTATACAGCCTAAAGTAAAAAAATCCTCAATAAATGGACTATTCAACGCAATATATATTCAAAAGGTTTTTTTTCTATTCAATTTGAAATCGTCTCTTTAAATTTGCTAGTTTTTAGATTAAGATATTAATAGTAGTTTTAAGAAATTAATTCTATTTTCCGCGATTTTGAATTCGCTCTCGTTCGTTCTAACTGCGTAAAATCAATCTATGCAAAATACTCTTCTTATAGGAATTATGAATAATTAATAATCAAGAAACAACACTTATGTACATTGAATGCATTCATTACTATCGAGTTGTTTTAAAATATTTTTTAATTAAAAATGAAA
>DWNE01002539.1:0-18575 GCA_018249875.1 Cecropterus toxeus | reverse complement strand
TATAGGATCCTTAATTTGAGTCTAACCTAAACTAACCTAATTTACTTACTTACTTTCTAATAGTATATAATTATGATGAATATATTACAGGAAAGATATTTCAGGAAAATGTATAATTTTATGTGGGCCTAACAATAATTTGAAAGAGCTAACACACAATCAACATGATAATAATAATAATAATCAATTATTTGCTGAATTTAGGTAAAAACATGTTACAATTCTTTATATTTATATCCGCAAAATTCTGCCTGTTGGCGTGCAAATATTGAAAACATGAAACAGTATATTGAAATCAAAACCATTTATTAAACAACATACATTTAGATAAATATTCACAAACGTAAATTCTAAATCAAAAACCATTTAAAAAGCAATTTACGCAGTCACTTTTTCAGTATTTATTTTTCAGCGGCAGACAGTCATTGCTCTAATTAACTTTCAGTCCCGAAATGTGAACTGAGATCCCGCGGGATCCTCACAAATTAATTAGTTTCAATAAAGCTGACTTAATTGAAGTTCAGCTGAAACAGATTTCTAAACAAAGTAATCGCTGTTTAATGTTAATTGTTTTTAAATATGTTTTATGCTTTCTGGTGAGTTTGAACTCGCATGGGTTTGGCGTTCGAATTCCAGGTATGAATATTACAGGTATAGTTTTATATTTTCAGGATGTGGCAAGAGAGATTTAATTTTGAGGTATTTCAGCTTAGTCCTCTGAGTAATGCACCTGTGGGCAGGCCTAACTCTCTCAGGCCTAACTTTTATCTAATCTGGAGTTGATCACAAATATTCATAGGCGGTATAAAATGTTAATAAACATACCAAGTTTCATGTATGTAGCTTAATTAGATTTTGAGTTATTAAGGGGTCAAAATTTCAAATGGTTCCTGTAAATAACACTTGCGTTGCCGTATTGCCATAGAACTTAACTACACGCTACCGCGTATTTTGATCGGTAGACCTCTAAGACTTACCTAGCAGTACAATAGTGTCGGTTCTGTTCGATCCATACTTATTAAAAACGAGCCGAAGCACCAGTAGTACAATTAAATTAGGTTATTCTCGCTAACCGGACTTTTCGAATAGCAAATGATGTATAAGTATTTTTTTAGTAAAGTAAAAATATGAAAATCTACAACCAAACGATGTAATGACGTCATTAAACTCGAAAAATATCGAAATAAGTAAGTATCGTAAGTTGACTAGGTAAATAAGCTATGTCGATGAAAAATTTCATGTAACTCGGAACAGTCGTTCTTGCGTGACTGAGTAACAAACAGACTTCATTTCACTTTTTTATATAAGTATAGATGATAGTTCGCGTTTTTACCCATCACATATATTTGCAAATAGTTTTTCGTATTAAGAAGAAGTAATTATAGATATTTGGGTATTTTTTTTAATTTTCCTCTGACGGGTTTTCTGTATTTCATCGGATCAAAACAATAAATACCACTGAATTTAATTAAAAGAATTGAATCTCCATTTAGGTCCGCATTTAATTAACGAAAATCAAGACATATTTCAGTAAAATCCATTTACATATACAATTTATGACAATGTTATTTTATTTTTTTACGCGAACAAATATGCACACAATTAGTAAGTAACAATATTTATCAAACTTCGGAAAGAGATTTATAAATTAAGTTTATACATATACTAAATATACTTTTTGTCAAAGCTTTGCATAGTTATAAAAAAGTTATTGGGATATCGGCATCACATTCGTTTTAATTTAAACTATAAAGTTAAACCGCGGAATTTATATGCATGATCGTGCTACATTACAATTTTATTTTATGTCCTGTACATAAATATCTATAGAGCAAAAACAATATAGAAATGGCTTGTGGTTTGGCAAAAAATTAAATCTGTCTTTACTCATAGCCTACACATTAAAGATAAACGCACCCAAAAAATAAAGTATAACATCCAGACCGAGAACAAACTTTGAAACTTTTCATTAAGATATATTCCTGGCGTTCATTGAGTGTTTTGTTTCAAAGTTCAATTTTAAGTCCACTAATATACATACAAACATGTGATTTACGTCTTTTTCTATTTACATGTTATGTAATTATACATAGGGGCCAATTTTCTTACATTAAATCTCATGAATAAACTAAATAAAATCCTTTAGGTTTTGTCTATTTGTCATTAATTCTATGACAATAACCATGAGGAGATCTCTATAAATTCAATCAGAGGATATTTACTGCTGGCAGTTTAGCTGAAATGGTGCAACGCACACATCAACATATATCATGTGTATGTATTTACGACTGGGTTTCCATTATGCATGTTGTGACCGGTTTTAGATTAATTGTGACAGACAAATTGGAATAAACGAGATTCGTATATCAAAAATGTTTGCGCCACGAATTACGTTTTCTGATAGCTGCTATTTTGTACCGACTGATTCTAATATATTTGATTTTATTTCAGAGACAATAACAAAAGTAAAGTAGTATTATTGCAGGAATTGTTCAGGTACATATTGATATTTCTTTTTGGGACGTTTAAGGAGCAAAGGAATAAGAAGTCGACCTGCTAGTAGGTTGATAGATGGTGGAATCAGTGTTCAACAGGGGAGGTACCACCGCCATACCTATTTCTAGCATGAGCATTTGCGCTTTAGTGTAAGAATGTGGTTGCTGGCTCACTTTTAAATGAAGTGACTTTAGATAGAACCCTTGTTCTGTGAAAAAATACTTACAGGTGTCCATGAGCGGCAGTAACAACTTACCATCAGGCCATTTGCTATCCCAATCTGGATGTGGTAAAAAAATAAGGTACAGCCTTGCGAGATTTTTAATCAATTTCGAGTAAAAATGAAGGTCTCGAGAAGGCCATATAAACGTTGGTGTATTTGAGAACGAAATTGGAACATCTATCAATAAAATATAACCGACTATGCGTCGATATAGATAAGGTTATATTTTATTTGTCTTTGATGTTGTAAACTTGTCTTAGATCAGCAGTTTAGTTCAAAGAACGTAAGAATATTCAGCCCGAGGCTTTTCTTCCCAGTTTTCAGTAGTAAGTATCTTTAACGATTTAATATTGTGCAGTTGATTGAGTTCCATCGATAATTACGACTTAAAATGTTATACCATTCTTCAAAATAAAATATCAAAATCATTTTTTTGGTTAGTGATCTTGAATCGTATCAATATGATGGATACAAAATGGCGTGCTAGAAACCATAACAATATCTGCAGCATCTGTTATATTGCAGACGAGAGTGTTGGCGGGAAAAAAAATATTTTCCCGCGTAATCCAATCACGGGGTTATTGGTCGCTGCGAGACGAAGCTTCGACGACGGCGGTGTAGCGAGGAACGATATTGTTTCGATAATATAACGATACATATTTTTACTTTTAAATGGTAATAAAATGAATGCCATCTTGAGTCATCATTCTTGGTTTACATTTATAACCAATTGGACGGGGACCCTAACAAAAATTGTTAGAGCGTTACTTCCTACTGAGTCTGGCATAAAATAACAAACTACTCTTCATACACTTCCAGCCTCATATGATTTTTGCCTACGTTACATACTATGGACATACAAAATAAATATACCAACATGTACCCCAAAACTAAAATATAATTTTTTCGTTCAGATATAGGCCGCAGTTCGAACCGGAACTCTACGCCACTCGTCAAATGCTATTATTTTATGTAAATTTCATATAAATTATAGTTTTAAATTGTATCGTACAGTGATTAACTATTATCTTTAATCAGAAACTCAAAAAAAAGCTCCGTCTTATAAAAACAGCTTATAAATATTATTTCGTCATAGTTTTGTATTTAAATTATTAACTATGAACTTTATTGGCTGCTACAAAGTCGTCGTCAACCCTTTATTATCCCATTGATGGGCACGGGTCTTCTCTCAAAATAAGAGAGTTATATGCCATAGTCCATCGTGCTGGCCTAGTGCGAATTGGTATACGATACTGCTACAAAGTAATTTACGATATCGTCTATATCACGTAAAGCAGAATAGCCACCTGCACGAGACGATAACAATATAAAAGCAAGCATACCATATACGTATCGCAGTAAACTAAGTCGTTCATACACGAACCAATCCGTGTGTAGATGGTAGCTCACGAAATGAAATCCAGAAATTCCGAGTAAACATAGAAAATAAGTGTGGGTATGAAAACAGCGATACGAGAGCCTACAAGAATAAGCGAGATCATATTTTTACAGGGCAACAAACTGCAAAATATACAATAATGTGCATTGTTGTTGCGGCATAGAATGTATACAAAAACTATACCTCTGTGAAACCAATTGTGAAATGTGAAGCTTAAACGTTTATGTGTTAAATCAAGTTTTATATTAATAGTCTAAAAGATGTATTTGATAAAATATGAAACGGCGATTTAAAATATCTATTTTATTCTATCTATTGCTTTCTTTAAGTATCTTAAATTTAGAATTTTAGCCCTTAACAAATAAAACTTTACAAATAATCTGATGGAGGTGAAGACGCGTGTAATAAAGCTATTATTCAGTTTAGTAATAAAGAAGGTAATAGAACTCTAGGTTATTTTTTAGTTGGTTACTTTTTTGGCGCATTCAGCGCTGCTGTTCTTATAGGAAATGTGTAGTACTAAAGAGAAATTTACACGAGACTTACTAAATACAGAAGGCAATTTATTAAAAATATATAAAAATAACAAAATATATAAAATCGTAGTCATCGGCGTTAATTTCGGATAGCCTATATTCGGATATCTTATTTAGCATATACGAAACTTGAGCTCTTATACAAGCTACGAAGTAAAATCGTGAGCGCGATCTAGAAAGGAGCACAGCGCCATCTAGGAATAGAAAAGACAAGACTTCCGTTCGTTTTTAATCACAACGATCCTAAAAAAGATTTCACTTCAAAAAAAATGAAGAAATAATACATAAAATCGCTTACTCTCTAGCCCCACGAACAAGTCCTCACCTGGCAATGAATCCGCTTCGAAGTGCCAACGCAGCAGTAGATATGCCGGCCGAACATGTTATTCGAACGTCAATCGCTATAACATATTGAGAAACTACACTGCTTTCTTAGTCCGCCCAGTTTTGTTCGATTTGTTCGAACTGAATCGAACGATTCTTGAATAGCGAAACCCTTAAAACTTTTTAGCTTAGAACAAGTATCAACAATACAGCAGCTTTATAATTTCTTTACATATTTTTCAGAAATACAATTGAAATGATGCAAAGGTTAATTTCATTTCTTTATTATTTACCAGCTGTGGTTTTAATTGCGTTTATAAAATTATGTAGCTTTAATTGTAGTGCTACTGTAAATGTATTTTGTTGTAATGAATTTTACCTCAAAATATGGTATTTAAACATACTTTTAAATATATCGACACTTCTTTAAATAAAGTGTAGTTGTTTTGTATTGATGCGATTTCAACACACAGACCGACAAAAATTAAAACAGACAGTCTGAGGTAAGCCACGCGTTTTAAAACTTACATATAGGGACAAGCATCTAACATATCATTATAATTATCTCTATAATAATCCCATAGGTCTTAACACTACATAAAATAGAAATAGCAAAACACTACTATGAGGCAGAAATAGGTACTTCAAAGTATATTGCAAAATGGCCGGCTGTTCTCAAGCTTGCAACCGCTAACTTGTCGAGCAAGCCGCAGTTTTGTTAACACCGACCACTGTAAGCTCGTGTGATCTACACATGAAGTACACACATATTATGAAATACTAGTTATTCCTGCGGCTCTGCGCGCTTCGGGCATGGTAATTGCGGTAATAAGTAATTGTATGTGTTATTTCAGGTCATAAACTGTCTGTGCCAAATTTTAGCGAAATCCTTCCAGTACTTTTTTCGCAAAAGTAAAAAATATGCTTATGTAAGCATATTTTTCTCTCAAATTTTCGCCTTTATAATTTTAATAAAATTTTCTTTCGTCACTTAAAATATCTAACGAGGTAAGTTAAACTAGTAACATCGTTAAAACATTAAAACAAAAATCCGACTGCTAAATTTTTTTGTATGTTAAATTGTAATGTTTATATGAGTTTTTGACAAAATAGTCAAGTAAAAGTATTATAATATGTATATTTTTAGATTGGTCTATTTACTAGCTTTCACTTGGAGCCCATATCGTCGTAGTAGTGAAAAAATCGTCCCTCCCCACCATTTTTTCTCTATTTCCAGGCGCCATTTTTTAAATTATAAACCTATGTCACTTTCCAACATGAGACGATTATAATAATATGTCATACGTCACAATCTGTCTACACGTTTGGGCTGTAGCGCGTGCCTAAGAAATTGGCATACAAATAAACATACATACAAACGCTCGATAAACATTGCCCGCCTTCTGACGCAGTCGTCACAGTCGCAGCCATATGTGAATTGCACACACATTATTTTTGCAAATGTTGTATTGTATGTACAGACACGCACAACACTATTGTATGTATGGATGTAAGGGTCATTTAGAGTCATATCTCAAGCTCACATGACGCAGGTAGGCGACACGTTGGCACCTACAAATGGCTTACATCCATTCCTCACGTTAACTGTATTTACCTCGTTCAAATAACAAATGTTTGGTAGCAAGGCAGATAGTATTGTAAGCTTTTGCAGATCTTCAGTTTGCTATCTACTATAATAAAATACAAGCTTTTTATTATAACCTGATAAGGCAGGCGGACTACCTGATGGAAATTTGTTACCATCGTCCATGGGTATATGCAGAGTTGGCCCTATAGTAGGCAAATGCCCACCCTCTTTGGAAAACTCAATGACATAACGCCCCAGAAATACCTCTGGAAGTATAAAATTCTTCTATATCTTGTACGCCTTTGGCAAAAATGAACGCGCAAAAGCGTTGTTTTATTTATGACTTAAATGATAATCTCTTCACTAAAAATGACAACCCGTTCCGTTGGCAGTAGTTAGTACAGTATACCTAGGGTTACACAAACGGAATAGTGACGTACAATCAGTCAACTCCCGGTACTCGTGACGTGTAGGGATGAGGCGGTTAATAACGCAGTCCTGTTGCGTCACGTTACGTTTAAAAATCTAATTATACAGCTACATTTATATTTTAAACAATAAAATATTGTGTGTGTGAGCAATTTACACACCGCAGAAGTGGAACTTAGTAACAAATAGTTTCTGATCATAATGGTGTTAAGATTTATGTTCAAAAAACCATTGAATATAAATTGCAGGCCATATTCCGACATCTTCGCATATACTACACTTGAGCTACGAACAGGCTACGAAGTAAAAATCGTTAGCGTGATTCAGAAAGAGGCGTAGCACCATCTAATTCCACCGCTAACAGCCGTTTGAGTAACGCATTTTCATTTCATCGAGTTTCAAATCGAAATGTTTAAAAATAATTACCAAAAATTGCAGTCTCATTTGTTTAAGAATATTTGAAATTTTAACAAGAAATTACTCTACAACTGGTAGCCATGACTATTTGGTTAAGCGGGAGTAAACAACAATTTAAAACAGTTAACAATTTTCCATTTCACTAGCTGTTGCCCGCAAACATGTACGCACATGCTATAATACAAAATAATACTAATGTTTAACTTAGGAAAAAAAATTACATCCATCTTTTCTTAGTGGCTACGTCGTGAAAATAAAATGTTATTCAAATTTCATAATAATCATTTCAGGTTCTAATATTTTAATGGTTAAGACTCTGCGGTTATTAGTCAAAAATCCTTTTCACGATGTAGATCTTCTCTCAGAATGAGCTAGTTTTAAGTTATAGTCCACCGCACTGGCCAAGTGCGAAGACTTCACACACCTTACAGAATCCTTTCTTTTTCCTTACAAAACTCTCACGTATGTACCTTACGACGATCTCTTCGACGATGATCACATAAATATTTTTTTTATAAAATTTATTCAGAGTAAACAGAAATGAACTAAATGAATTCCCTTTGTCTAATAACTACGAATGAATAGACTGGTAGCATCTAGTCCTCTATATCTAGTACACAAATGAAACAGTGACGTTGGACAATCAGTCAACTCCAGTACTTCTGACATGTAGGGATGGCGCGGGACAGCGATGAATTACGTACCTATTACATCACAGTGGCCAAAAAACATATGGACTCAGTTGTATTTACAGTATCTGTGCAATATTTTATTACCCTTTAAAGGTTTCTGTACCTAATGGTTAATAAAAAATCGGCCAAGTTCCGTAGCATTATAATTTACAAATCTTGAAGAGAAAACATAACTCTGTTGTAAAAAATAAATAAATAACGGTGAACAGTGTCCAACTACCAACATAAGTTTGTTTTTGATAAGGTTTGTATGAATTACAAAGTTATGTTATTCGGCTTTGAAAAAGTGCTATATTACTTAAAAACTATCAAACATATATTGTTCGAACCAATTTCCATTGCAAGTTTTCCTTGACATCTATAACAAATTTTCTTAAATGATGTACTTAATTTTTTTTAAGGGAGGCTTATATCCAAACAACGTATTTTTTTCGGTTTTGTATTGATAAGGGCACAGAACCCTATTTGTACGGAACCTTGTTTTTTGCCCTTTAGGTACGGAACCCTAAAACTTTAAAATTTCGATACAATTTTCTTTATTTCCACAAAACGCAAAATTTATTTAAGTTTACTTTAATTCTCACTAGGTATACGTTAAATCCACATAAAAAGGCGCTGGAAGTATAACATAGTGAGACGGGTCAATGAATTTTGTTTTCAATCACTCACGGTATTAAACTGGCAATTTGGAAAATAAATGACCATTGATTGTCAATGTTTAGAATGCTTTGCCGAATGATAATTTTGGAATAGAACGAAAATTGCTATTTCAGATTGTAAGCTGATAGAAATTTCGAATAATTATTATAGGTAATGCCCGCATAATAGTCAATTTCGACCATAATTAACGGACACATTCGAAAAATGATTCACCGAGTAAATAACATATTTTCTTAATTCAATATTTATGTATAGGGTATACAGTTAACAGTTTTTAGGGTTCCGTAGCTAAATGACAAAAATCGGAACCCTTATAGATTCGTCATGTCTGTCTGTCCGTCCGTCTGTCCGTCTGTCCGTGTGTCACAGCCATTTTATTCGGAAACTATTAAGACTATAGAGTCGAAACTTGGTAGTTAAGTGTATTCTGTAAACCGCTTTCCGAATTTGGTACAAAAATAAGAAATATATTAAATTTTAGGGGGGCTCCCCATACATAAACCTGAAAGTCAAGAATTGTTTTTCATCAAACATACACGTGTGGGGTATCTATAGAAAGGTCTTTAAAAATGACATTGATGTTTGATAAGAGTGTGACAAATCTGTATAAAACATATTTTGTAGATGTTAAGGAAAACTTTCAACGAAAATTGGTTTGAACAAGATATGGTTGACAGTTTTGAGAAACAGCACTTTTCTAAAAACTAATAACATAACTTTGTAATTCATATAAACTCTATGAAAAACAAACTTATGTTGGTAGTTGGAAAATTGTTCAACTTTATTTATTTATTTTTATAACAGAGCTATTTATTTTCCCTTCAATATTTGTGAATGATAATGCTACGGAACCCTTCGCCTGCGAGTCCGACTCGCACTTGGCAGATTTATTATTATTTATTACAAAGAAAACTACGAGTACCTCCGTGCGCGCTTCATTCTCATAAAAAACATCCGAAGTTTTAGTTATTAATGTATAATTTATGTAAATTTCCTTTATTTTAATGCTATTTTGAATTTACTTTAACGAGTGTAACTGTTTAATTTACTTTAGTGACAGACGTTTATTTCAGTTAATTAACGTCGAAAAGGTAATGAATAAAATATATTATGCTTATTTGACCATCATTCACTTTATTATCACATAATTACAGAACAATAGAGGATTTACAAATACTTTAATATAATATGCATTTTAAATCACGATTGGATATGCAATTATCGGTTTCCACCAAACGGTTGTTTGACCGAGAGTAGTTAGCAATATGCGATGAATAAATTCTTAAGCATAAAATTAATGCTGGTAATTAATATTGGTTACTAATATAAGTGGCCGATTATTTATTTACGTGCAATATACGGTTTAGTATCTCAGTCGTTTGTCCAAATCAAAGTTAAAACATAAAGCTTTTTATTAATTCATTTTTTTATTAATAAGTAATTCGATTTATTTGCATAGTTTAGTAAGAGATAACACATAAATCAACGTAATGTAATAACATTACACGTAGAAATAGTTTTCTACTAGCTTATTCCCGCGGCTTCGTCCGCTTCCGTCATGTTAATGAGTATATGTAATCTAGATCATATACTACCTATGTGCCAATTTCAGCGAAAACAGACCAGTGCGTTTGGCGTGTACTTGGTAGGTAACCATGAGGCCATCTTAGATTAACTTACAGTCGTCTAATATGAGGAAAATTTGAAGTATTTATCTAAACCATTTAACCTCTTCAATGATTTTTGTAATCTCTCGTTATGATTTTTTCATCGCTTATTTTCCTCATATCGCAGTCGCTCGTGATAAGACAAAGGCCTTTAGCCTTTCACCGTTTAAAAGTCCATTATTCGAAGTCATAATTATTACCATTGTGTATTTAAAATCAGCTTTAAGTACAAGAACAACTCGACTGTGAATTCGTTGCATCGAATGTAAATGCATTTGCAAATGGACCGTGAAGCAAGTATCCTGTAAAATAAAGAGAAATGAACAATGTCCTTAACGGCTTTCCCACAAATGATAAATTTAAAATGAATTTAAAGATTTAAATTTTCTATAAAGGTTATATTAGGCATTTTATTTTTACCCAACTATGTCAGATGGAGGGATTGATGTATGTATTTAAGCAAAATAGGACATAACGAGAAGCTGAAGAAGAAAGTGATTACGTTTTTTTACTATCAGGGACTTATTTTCAGCAAATTATTGTTTCTGGTTGTAATGAAACCAATGGATCTAAGCCTAATATATAAAGAGATGAAAAGAAAGATAGAACAGGCATGGTACAACCGGGAGGTACCACCACCACAAATATTTCTAACGTGAAGAAGTTTTTAAGTTTTTGTGAAAGGTTGTGGTTGCCGGCTCACTCTTATATAAGGCAACTATCGCTCGGAAGTAGCAACACATCAGGAATGTATTGGAATTGGCTCTAGTTAAACCCCCAGACAACTATTATATTCTATAGAAAGTTGCTTTGTCCATGGGTGTAAGTAACCATTTACTATCAGGTGGGCTGTATGATCATTCGCTACTTCGCTGTTATAAAAAGGTTCGCATCGCATTCCCTTAGACACTAATTCTCGTAAATATTTCTGATTATAAACATAACCGGCCATTCCTGGAAATTGACGATCTCAGCAGGATCGGCGATCCTATTCGTATTCCCGCACACCCCATTAGGATCGGAATCACTTTCAATAAAGCACCCCTCATTATTCCCGGCAGGTATTATGGGAGTTGAGAATTACACGCACGAGCGGTCCTGGAATGGGAATTGATGTTAGTGATCTTATTGAAAGCAATCGTGGTTAATCACAGAGTGATTGCAGTAAATATATTGATTAAAGTTGAGTGCGAATTACACGCACGACTGGTTTGGAACGGATTGGTGGTATCGATCTCATTAAAGGCTGATGTTAATCGTACAATAATTGACACAAACGTTATTAACTATTTCATGGAAATGTCGCACGAGAAGACTTTGGAATCTTAAAATTTGAAATTGGAAATTTGATATCGTATGAAGATGTTTTTTAACATTCTTTGAAAGTAACTTAACTTAATTAGTATTTAAAATTGTTTACATTTAAAGCTAGTATATATATGAAATGTCGTATTTAAAACAAACAATAATCAGAAACAAAAATGTAAACAAGAACCAGGAAATTTACGAAAAACGCGTAAAAAGAATGCTATATAAAATTACACTACATTGCTTTTAAGCATTAGTAGGTACGACAAAGGTGCTTTTACACGAATAAAAAATACATTAGTTTCCAGTTCCAGTTTTCTATACTATTAGCATCTATCTTTTTACATGGGCACACCAATTGAAGTAAAATGTACACCTCATTCCTACATGTTCTATAAATCTGCAGAAACACATATATTTAGGAGCAACGCTTTCTACACTCATCGCCATACAAAATCAGATATATAACGACACACTCAGGACAAAAATATAAATGCATCATATGGATATCTGTCGCGTTTGAAATTGAACTTGAGTATGTCAGACCGGTAAGGTGACCGCTCCACCAAGCAGGTCATGAAAGGAGTTTTATGTAAAGATAAAGACGTTGATAATTTTTGAAAATTTTCATTACAACCATTTATTCATTACACCGTTGATTCAACCATTCAAAGTACTGGACGACTTGATTCGAGTCCAAAGTTTAATGAATAGTTTATAGCATGATTACCGTCTACGAAGATTTGTCCTCAGTCGTAACTCCTAACTGTCCCGAGTCCCTTGAGAAGTTTAATGACGTCAAGTTTTTAGAGTATTGGGACCGAGTCAGCTCAGAACTTCTTATGCTTAGACGACTGTAAGTTAATCTGCGATGTCTTCATGAATTTCTTGTAAGCTTTCTGGCTAATAAGTCTCACTAAAATTATAAATAAAAGTTTCTTAAGATGTATGTGTTTGTAAGTCTTTCACGTAAAACTACTGGTCAGATTTCATTGATATCTGGCGCACAGATTGTTTATGCCCTGAATTAACACGAGAACAACTCCGGGTCTTCAATATTTTTTAAGCGGGGCAAAAACTTAAAAATGCCGCCCGAGCCTACTTTCATTTCTTTTTACCATCATTTCAGCCATCTAATATTCAATAATTGGTGGTCATTAAAACGTATACGTATCAAGAGTTCCACTTCCTACTGACTAGGCGTCCCACTGGTCAAAGTTATATCAATTATCAGTTGCGCATTCCTTTGCAAGAATGAATATGTTATGTTATGTAATGAATATGTTAGCAGGCTTGAATTTGCCGCCCTCTGAACTTGCCGCCCGGGGTACAGGCCCCGGTTTGCTCCTCCCTAGACCCGGGACTGCACAAGCGATACATATTGATGTAGTAAAGATAAAATAATCTAGTCTACTATTTAAACGAAATAATTTAAAATTTATATTTATTTATAGCAAACTAGCTCAATCCCGTGGCTTTGCCCACTTCAGTAACGTAACGATAGTACACATGGTACTATCGTTACGAGTATTCTATGAGTTGATTTAAATCGTAAACTATCTATGTGCCAAATGTCAGCGAAATCCACAAAGTAGGTTTTGCCTGAGAGAGACAAACACACATACATTCTACACAGAATTTCATTTTATAATACTAGCACTATCTAGAAGTAAAATTTAGTCTTTCATTAAGATCCATTTAGTCGTTCTACCGGTCTCTATCAAACGTTATTACAATTTAAAGAAGTCGATTAAAATATTTTTCACTTTTTACAGGTTGTCATGCGCGTGACGTGGTCACACCGGTCTGACGTGCAATGAGTTCCGGATTCGACCTTCGGCCGGACAGACGTCTAAATGATGAGTTTAAGTCTGTAAGTTGTAAGTAAGTAAGCTGTAAGAGTGTAAGTTGATTCTGTTCTAAGTCTGGAGGTTTGTGTATTCGACTTTGTGTACCTAAGGTACCACGACACAGGAGCAAATTCTAGTGTAGCGCTATGAGTGTAGAAAGTGTGTAGAAAGTCTCATTACTAACAATTTAGTCGTTCCAGTCGGCTCTATCAATCGTTATTGCAATTTAAAAATAGTTTTCAATTTTTCAACGCGTAACACCGCGAGGCACAGCTAGTTCGAGAACCTTTGTCTTTACATTGGTCTGATCTAGCTTGAATAATTACACGTTGTTTTCAGTTTGACTCCAAAAACAAGGTAAGAAAACATTTGTATCGACTGTGCAGACAACCAATTAAAACCAAATTGCTGCTTGCAGTTCGTCTGCTCTAATTAAATTCCGTTAGCGTCTGCGATCATTACATTACAGTTCAATTAAGGCACCTCTTCTGTCGATTGTGAATAAGCTTCATTATACAGAAATTGTATCTTTGCGTACGTTTTAATTAAGAACCGAGACGAGCTGTGGTGCAGTGGTTGATTTGCGGAAGGTTCTGAGCTTGTTCCCTGGTCATACGTTTATGTTTATATGGTAACATTTTTTTCAGGGTGTAATAAGGGTGTAAAAAAATTCAAAGATTATTTGTTCCAAATATTCAAACATTTTTAGCGGTAGTAGCACAGAAACAAAATTTTTTTGTCTTTCTTGAGCCAGATTCAAATTCTACACAGTTCTTTCCTACCATCCAATTTTGATGTTCAGTATAAAATAAAAATTCAATTCTTATTGTGAAAGTGCTAAGTGTTTTGATTGCAATATTTTTCGCTATTTAAAGATAGCGATTATTTTAGTGACATTGCAACGCCCATACTTACATATTTCTATGTTAACTAAATAAAAAGAGAACGCTAAAAAACAAACTTTTGATGGCATATACGAAGTTACCATTTAATTGTCTGTCCGAAAGGTCTTTGTCATTTTCCATGTACTTCCAACGGTTAGCGAATAAAACCTATTGTATTTACGTAGCGAAGTATTGGTACTACAGCTAGTAGATAATAAATTACTGGAAATCATAAAACAAATTCAATAATCACTGAAGACAAGCCTGTAACCGAATCTTGTTAAAACAAATTCCCCAGTTTACAATTAAACCAATATTTGCTTTAAGCGAATATTCTGATTACCGCTAGAGGGCGTCTACGTGATAATTACATTACTATACAGTTAATGGGCGTCAACTTGCGCGATTCCGTAGAATTACGAGTCGCTCGGAATTAACTTGAATTGGATTACAATTTGTATGGGAAACTAATTTTAACATTATTTACTACCCGACTGCAGTTAAAGGGTAATGTTTTTCGAGCACATGTATGTATGTATGTGTGTGTGTGTATGTATCCATGTATATATTTATGTATGTATGTACGTATGCATGTATGTATGTATGTTTGACGGAGTTTGGCTTATGACATGTCATTAGAAGAGTCTTAATTTGCGGAGACGTTGGAAAACAGTTTTAATAAAAAGCCCATAAAAACTTTAAAAGTTTATGTCATGATTTGGTACTGAAACTTACATTTTTAACACATTTTAAATTCTAATTTTACTATTTTATTATTATTATTTTGAAAAGTCTGCGTCACTCGCATATAAATTCGCGACTGTCTTTAATTTGTTAATTTATTTTCCTTTATTTAATGTAAAAAATAAAAATAAAATAATACAAACGTAAAGAATATTAATCCTATCTTCGGTAATGCAATCTTGCGCCAATGTGAAACTAATTTCAGTTTTTGCATTTCGTCGGGTATTCTAATTAGCTCCGCCAGACGAAGTCTGAGAGATAATTACATTGCTATAGAGTTACCTGTCGCCAATGTCGTCGTAGTCATTATTATGCATACAAAACCTAAAAAAGGGTAGAGTTTCGTTCCGTAAAATGTACTTGCAAATCTGCACCATAGTATCTGAATTTTTACCCGACTTTAAACTTTAATTGACTATTATGAACAAAAATTTCGTTTTAAGTTTTTGTTTTAGTATTTTATGTTTTAAAATTTTTAACGATGTTACTGGTAACTAGTATGCGCTGGAAGGAAGGTAACATTTTTCGAGCGTAATAAGTAGGTTGTATGTCTAATTGTTTCGCAACAACGGCTTGATGGATTTTAATGTACATATAAGATGTCATTGAATTTGTCTTAGTTGTTTAATAACATGCTATCTATTATAACATTATAAAGCACAACTGTTTGTTTGGTTGTACGCGCTAACCTCTGGAACTACTGGTTCGAATTGAAAAAATATTTTTGTGTTCGATAATAAATATATTGAAGAAGGCTATCAAGCTGTGTTTGTTTATTTCTTTATTTATTAGCAGGTGAAACCGCGTGGCACAGCTAGTGTGATTTTTAATTTTTAATTTTGAAACTGGAGAGGAAATATAAGAAACGGATAGAAAAAAGTTTTTTTTTTAACATAACATGGATATCAAATTAAAGCTAGTATACAAACGATTACAAATATATATAAATTTACAGATATTACAACATTTTTACTATTTTTATTTACTTATGACCCAAAAATTAAAATTCAACCACTTGAAAGTATTAACTGCAACTAAATCTGTAATATTTATATACAGTTTTAAGATATTATTTGTTATTTTGATACAATGAGATTACGTATTTTTAATCTCATTGTATCAGAATAACAAAGCAAACAAGCTAGCTAAAAGGATTTTAAATCGATTTTATTTACCGTTGGTAGATAGCAGAGTGCCGTATTTTTTAAGTGCTAGCAAGGAAAAGTTAATTACTTTTTTATGGGTTTCGTATAAATAGTTTATGGTAAAAATAACAATAACAAATTGAACCCATAATGAATTGACTCAGGAAGCATAACCAATGCTTACACTTTTGCAATATAAGAGGAATTATGAGCGCCTCTGCCTGAAGGTTTCAAATACATACGTATCCGAAACCATTCTAGATCAATCCAAAATCCAGAAGATTGGTAATAACGTCTCTCTGCGTAAAAACAACACCCATAGCGGTCAACTAGTGCCTATTGACTAAAACCCTCATTTAGGGGAGGGGAGAAAATATTATTATTAATATCACAGCCGGACAAAGCCATGTGATATTAATAATAATATTTTTTGAAGCCAGGTCCATTTGTGGTTAGACTTTGTAAGCACTAACCGCCACTCCTATTTCTGCCTAATGACGGTAGTGTTCAGCGCAGCTGTGTTTTGGTACAAAGGGTGGTAAGGAAGTCATACTTATTGGAGACAATCTTAAAAGTGGCAATGCATTTGTGGCCAACCTCAGATATGTCTCTAATCGTACTTACTGATCTTACGTGCAGTGGGTCCCGGGTTCGATTACCGGTCAGACAAAAATATGAATGATGAGTTTAGATTTCTGTTCTGGGTCTGGGTGTTTGTGTATTCGTCTTTGTGTGTACATGACACCCACGACACAGGAGAAAATTCTAGTGTGGGGCACTTACCATCAGTTTGATTGCACGTTTGCTTGCTACTTCAATATTATAAAAAAAGGTTAATGGATGCTTAAACTTCTGATATCAAAACATCCCTCCACTTAGTGGGATTTTCGTTAAAGAAAGTCATGACTAATAAACAGACTTACTTGTATGTGTACGTTCAACATATGGCCATTAAGTTCTAATCGCGCCAATATCGGAAAATCGTTCAAATATAAGGAAAACGCGTATATTATTTGTTTTTCACCATGTTTGAACTTTGTTGGTCCGGAAATAGGTACTGTGTATGGTCCGCCGACTTTTCTACTTCATTAGCGTCATTGATGTCGAGTTACTTTCGATTGAAAATCGTTTGAACTTCGTCCGTTAGGCAATTTATAAATATGTAACAAATTTAGGTTTAACCAATGACCTGATATTATTATTAATATTAATTAAAAAGACTATTACACGGAGGGAAAAACTATGACTTATTATTTTATAAGTAACAAACGATTTTGTTTCTCACGTGAAGCAGTTTTTGCGTTTCGTGGAATGTGTCGCTGCCGGCTCACTTATATATAAGGCGGCCATCTCAGTCGTCGGGAGTAGCAACGCATCTGTGACCGACTTCAGATAGAATCCGTGTTCTATAAGGAAGTTGCTTACAGATGTCCATGGGCGGCAGTAATCACTTACCATCAGGTGAACTATACGCTAGTTTCTACTTCAATCTGATAAAAAAAATGCAGAGATAGACGCCTACGGCGGTTGCCAATGGCCATATGAAGATGCTATAATCAATCTCGCAATGTAATGACCTCAAGAGTTCTTCTTACACGGACTATAAAAAAACATATCAACAACTACAATTACTCACTCAAAAGTTTTTGAAAAATCCAGCAATATAAGTGCTTCATACGACAAGTTAGATAGATGGCATTCGCGCTGTGATGTATGAACTCAAACATGAGTCGTTTCGCGCTGTCAACATTTACAAAGGAGAATTATGATGTGCCGTGAACACAAATAAAAAGCGTGAAATGTTTCTAAAAGTAGCATTATAGATAGTTTGATACGAAAATATTTTATACATATTAAATACAAATAAAAATAGTACTGCTATTTGATGAAATATAATATAAATATTGATGTCTGGTTGCAATAGGTATAATATATAAAATAATATTATATGTAATGTTATATTTTAAATAGAATCTGATATATGAAGTACGAGCATGTTGTTTGTTAGTTGAAAATTTAAATTATAAAATTTTCGGTACTTCAATATGAGGCGACCATCTTAGCTCTCAGGAGCAGCAATGTATCTGTGATTGACTTCAGTTAGAACCTCTGTTATATATAAAGTTGACTGCACATGTACATGGTTAGTTGTGGCCAGTTACCATCATATGATAAAAAAGTAATAAGTAACTAAGTATTATAGTTACTCCATC
>DWNE01002538.1:0-18576 GCA_018249875.1 Cecropterus toxeus | reverse complement strand
TTTCAATTCGAACCAGTAGTTCCTGAGATTAGCGCGTTCAACCAAACAAACTCTACTGTTTTATAATATTAGTATAGGTTAAAACATTGACCCATTTTTGGACACGAGCCTTCTATTAAAGCAATAACAGCGTCTATCACACTGATTTGCAAAAGTATAATTAATTTCACATGCACCTAAAATTATTTTAAATATATAATGTAATGTAAACAAAATGCATTTTGTTGCATTACGACCCGCGTGGCTGAGCGGCCACAATACTGGTCTAGCACGCAGTGGGATCGGGGCTCGATCCCCGGCCATACAAACATCTGAATGATGAGTTTAGATTCTGTTCTAGATCTGGGTGTTGTGTATTCGTCTTTGTGTGTCTATGGTACACACAACACAGAAAAATCCTAATGTGGGGCTATGAGTGTAGAAAGTGTTACTAAGTGTGTATTACACGTTTCTCATTACAAGAGTAGACAATTTGATAAAGTTTTCCATGGATACAGGTAATCAGCTCATATTTACATTCAAATCAAATTCTTCAAGTGGCACTACAAAGAACGCCGGATACAGCTATTAATAAATAATACGAGTATTTTCAAAATATTACACGTCTTGCAAATTAAGAATGGCACGAGAGCGCTAAGCGCGCGGAGTTTACTCATATTAAATTCTCAAAGCAGGCTGCTTTAGCTGTAAGTAGCGCGTTAATCTTGGAGGAAAATTTAATGGAAGTAGCGTATTTTATGTTAACCCCGTATAAAATCTTTAGCACTTTCTACACGGTATAATCCACACTAAGAGTTACTTTAAAATTATTAACCAAACATTTACCATGTTTCAACAACGATTTACTTAGATTGCTCATATCAAAATTATCAACCTTTTTCTACCCTTGCTTATCTTCTCGCAAAGTGAAGCTGGATTCAGATTCTAGATTGAAAGATTAGACTTTTCCTATCTCACAAAATTTCCATGGCCCCTAAAGAATTTTTTCTTCAAAAACTTTTCACGCTAATTTAGGTGTTGTTACCATTTTTTTATGAATACCGGACACCTACAGTTACAAGTTACATCCACACACATAAAGTTACACTTACACAGTTACATCCCATGAATAGCGTACTCCGTACTCCCGTACTCTTTGTAGTACGAGTCCGAAAGCACCACCGCCACACCTCTCTGCCTAACAACAGCAGTGTTATTCATTGTCGTATTCTGGTCTGAAGAGTGTGTTAAGATAGACAGAGATCAAAACACGCGGCGGCGTGTTGCCAAATTCTTTTTATACTTATCCGAGGCATTCTAACTTAGTCCTCAGGGGTAGCAATGCATCTGTCAGTAACCTCTGGTAAGACTGATCTTATCTAGAATTGATTACAGATGTCCATGGGCGGCAGTGGCCACATATCATCAGCTTTTCCAGGTGGTAGAACCAGTGTAGTTCGATCGGGGAGGTACCACACCTATTTCTTACAGAAGTAGCTTATGATGATGATCGGGGAGGTACCACACCTACGACCGTGGGTGGCAGTAACCACTTACCATCAGATGGACTACACGCTCGTTTGCTACTTCAATCTCCTAAAAAAACCATCAGGTGGATTCATGCTCGGAATAAAAAAATATGAGAGGAGAGATTTATTCAACGTGCCCATGGATTCGACGGCGACAAATTGAGATCAACGCGTTCCCGCACTCTAACGCAACTTAAGTGTTATAATTTATCAACACAACAGGTTTATCCCTTTTGTTTTTATCGCTTTGACAAATAGATACATGAGCAAAACTTTTTATACAAAACAAAATCACAGTACATTTTTATTGTATTTCAAAACGAGCTAAAAGTGAAAGTCCTCTGCCTTTTGTGTTAAATTCTATTCAAAATGATTTCTCTGAGGATATAATAATTTTAGAAAATATCGGCAAAAAGAAATTCGAACCCGCATATCGTGAGTACCCGTAACAAATTAATATGTATGAATACCACGATAATATTCATGTAAAATTATATGATTTTCCTGTTTACAAAACAAATAGCTGAAATAGCTGAAGCTTAACAACGAGCAAAGGCAACAGAAACACCCAAAATAAAAAATAAAAAAAACTAATCAGTTCATTAAAATGTCTGGCCAGGAATCAAACGCGGTATTCATCACATATCAAAATAATGATCACTCCACTACAAGTATCTTCAAATATATAATTGATTAATTTGCTTAATTAAGCAAATAATTCGAGTCAATGAACTAGAATTATTGCTTCAATGTCCCTATGTACGGCATTACATATGTATTGATTTGATAGATGTGGCTAGAGAAAGATAGATAGAGGCAGATAGATACATCAGACATTTCAGCGTATTGTTTTGTAAAAATTGTTTTGGCGGAAGGATATGGTGGCCGGCTCACTTATACTTGAGCATCTTAGTCCTCGGGAGTAGCAACGTTATCGTATTCATATAGAACTCCTGTTCTGTATGAAGTTGCTTACAAGTGTCAATAGGTAGTAGTAACCACTTACCATCAGGCGGACTGCATACTCGTTTGCTGTTCAATGTAATAATTCTAATAATAATAATAACAGATGGCCTGTGTGATCTAATTGAATACTTACGTCAATATATTTAAGCTTTGGAACCATTCTACATTTTCCCTACAATCCAAGTCACCTAAAAATCAGACAGTTTTGCGTAATATTGACTATAGGATGCGTGTAACGCCTACAAATAAGTTAGTAGGCAAATAACAATAGTACAACGATTCAATAACCCGTAAAATTACATGTCCCATGACCCTTTTATACAAAAACTTAGGTTCAGGGTTTCGTAAGCGGGTCTTATCTAAGTGGTATTCAGCAGAGCTTATAGGCTTACACGAATGCGTAGAAAAATTGAACACTGAAACCATAGAGTAGAGATAACTAGAAGTGGCATTTCTAGCCTATACTGTTTTGATCAGTCTGGCTATGATCGATTTGTGAATTATTAACTGTTATCCTTTATTTAGCGCTTTAGGAAAAATAAATATTGTCTTAAAGCTTAAAGAAATTGTGTAAATCCAACACATTCTTCAAACTGCGTTCATAGCAGCGTTAAAGCGTAAATAGCAGCGTTCAAAAATCCTATCCATTACGCAGAAATAAGATGGTGATAGAATGATAGTGATACCTTCGAAGTCCAACCAAAAAGAGTTCTAAAAGCTTTCCATGAAAAAATACATTCTTTCAAATCGTTGTTTGTAATGTATCTACCGCAGTTAAGTACTAATGTATAATTTTAAAAATCAATAGCCGCGGACAATTACAAATTTTTACCAGCGAGAAAATTAATCCTATTTCATAAACGAAACGTCAAACCAGAGAACGAATGACGTTTTATCGTCATTTTTGTGTGCCGGTGAACGTGTTCGAATTTCGCTCATGTTTCCCGTGAAATATTACTAGAAAACACATTTTGTGTGATCTCCAGACATATATCCACTGAGCTTTTCTCGTCGCGTCAATTGAAATCGAAAAAATAAACTTTAATAGACCAATGCAGTAAAACCTCCTATCCAGGTAAGCCTGTAGGGAAATATCTTCGCGAAGCCTATTCTGTGATAAAGGTTTTATGGATTTAGATCGACATGAGAGCTTTAGGCATTTTGGATATGAGGCTTTATATCGTCAATATTCCGTACGGCCATTTTTATGACGACAGACGTGAGAAAAATGGGAATAGAAAATGTTCCTTTCAATCTCATATGCCTGTTTTATTGGAACATTCGTCGTTTAGACGCTCCATATATTCTTTATATATTTTAGAAATAGTATATGCAGACGTGCATTCAGTTCACCTGATGGTAACCACTGACGACCTTGGACATCTGTAATCAACCCCAGATATCTTACCTGAGGTTGACCGCATCTGTATGCGTTGCTTCCCCTCAGGACTAAGTTTCAACACCTGGAATAAGGGAATCACCCTTACCTCAAAACCAGACTACAGCAATACCTACCAGGTGGTAGAACCAATGTAGTTCGACCGGGCAAGTACCACCGCCACCTTTCTGGCGTGAAGCAGT
The DNA here is from genome assembly GCA_018249875.1 of Cecropterus toxeus. Lineage (NCBI taxonomy): Eukaryota > Metazoa > Arthropoda > Insecta > Lepidoptera > Hesperiidae > Cecropterus > Cecropterus toxeus. The sequence goes on along the minus strand of DWNE01002538.1, from coordinate 14,521 downwards.
TTTTGCGTTTCGGTGAAAAGGTGTGGTTGCCGGCTCATTTTATATATGAGGCGACCATCTCAGTCCTCGGCAGTAGCAATGCATCTGTGATCGACTTCAGATAGAACCCAAGTTCTATATGAAGTTGCTTACAGATGTGCATGGGCGGCAGTAACCACTTACCATTAGTTGGACTGCATGCTCGTTTGCTCCTTCATTGTTATATATAAAAAAACCTAACACTGGTATTATTAGTAAGGCACGTGTGACGGAGGTGCTTTTGAAGCCAAAGCACAGACTTCCATCGCCTTATAAAATCTGTATATAGAAATTATTGTAAATGTGACTTAGAGTAGTCAAGTAAATAATGTTCTTTAAATTGTCTATGCTGAAAATGGCATACTTACAATTTAGATAAAATCTCAGACAACGAAATTAATTATCACTTGGTATAATACGGTAATTTATATGAAGAAAAACATCGTAAAGAACACGAATAAACGTCATACCTGACAGTTCTTTAAGCTAATGTTCTGAAAGTGGTGTGCAATCTACCAATTGGCACTTGTCCCCCGCAAAAACTATAGCCTAAACCCTTCCCAGACTTCGAGTAGACCCTTGCCCAGCAATGAGACAATAATGTCTTGACGACAAGCCTAAATATTAACAAAAACGTGTAAAACAAAACTAAACAAAAACCAAAGGTAGTATTTATAATAATCATATTTTTAGACCTACCATTCCTAACCCCACATAAATTCGTCACAAATCCTTTAACCGGTGGAAAGAAAATGTAATCCATATTTGGGATAACACAGAACACTGCTGGCACGGGCCGCGTTCCGGCTCAGTGGGCCGAATCAAAGCGTCCCGTGAAGTATGGCTATTTATGAGTATATGACGTACATACTCCAACATTATATGAATATAATTTCTCTTTATCTTTCAGCTGGTAATTTAATTATAGTATACGAATTTTATTGTAACAGACAATTTATTAAGGCACCCCAAAAAATATATAAAAATGTACAGATGCACTTAAAATTTTCCAAAACGTCAATTCCCGTCTACCATAGTCTACATACATTTAGATATAACCATAGCCATCTATTACCAAAGCTAGACAAGATTAGAGTAGTATCTGAGGTGGACCATCTGATGCATTGCTACTGAAAACTAAGATGAAACGCCTCGGATATTGTTTCTATTACACCCTTTGAACCAGAACATTTCCCCGCTTCAGTAAATAGGCATGGCGGCGGCTCTTTCAGAGTCTCCTACCCAACTATCTTACTTATCCCTCGTACGAGAACACAGCAGCGCCAAACAGTGATGTAAAGTGATAACACCGCCGCATATATTCCTAGGGCGTCGCATAAGTTCCTGCGTTTCGGTGGAAGAGTTGCCGGCTCACTTTCATATGAGGCGACCATCTTAATCCTCGAGAATAGCAATCTATGATCGACTTCAAATAGATCAATAGATGTTTTGTATGAAGTTGCTTACCATTATCCATGGGCGGTAATAGCTAATATCAGGTAGACCAAATACTCGTCTGTTACTTCAATCTTATAAAAAAGGCAAAAAACCTGTCTTTCCTTGTTGTCCTTCCTGACTCGTATCTTTAAAAGTAGACAATTAATTTAATGAACTGTGTTTACATAACGATCCATCCACTAACACATACTAGTATATTGACGCAAATATATTCACAAACATTTCACACATGTCACTGCGACGTCAAACCATTTAGCGTTGGCTTACTTACTACATTCTAATGGATTGCGATTACACGTTTCATTACTTAGGTTCAATTACTATCTAGAGGAAGGTTGAACTGTTTCTAAGCTATCTAGTAAGTTAAACTGTCTCCAAGCTAGCAATGCTTGACAATGTAAAAACATAACATGCAACGATCTTTGCAATGTTTGGTATTATAAATGTATCAAAAAAAAAACGGTTAAGTGCGACTCGGACTCGCGCACGTGTTCCGTACCATTATCTATCTAACGCAAAAAACATTTTTGTTGTATGGGAGCCCCCTTTCAATATTATTTTAATTTAAATTTAACTATTTATTTTTGAAGTAAATATTCTGTGAATAAGTCACACAATATTTAGTAACGTTATTGTCTACCTGTTGCCGTTATTAATATCAGACGGACAGCGGAGACTTAGTAATAGGGTCCAGTTTTTACTCTTTGTGTACTGAACCCAAAAATAATAATACGTAAGTCTTGTACTTTTAAAGTTATTTATAAGTAACATAATATAATGGTTTTATAGGTAAATCCTTCACTGCAAAGACACTGTACGTGTTTACGTATGTTTATACAAACTCTTCAGTTATATTAGTATAGATTTCAACTAAATCGTATTCGATCTCAACTTCATTCAATCAGAGGTCGGCAACCTTTTCGAAAATGCCGATCACATAGTAGCTAAATGGGGTAAAAGAGGACCGGGCCGCATTCAGAAGAATGCGGTTTCTGTATTTAGTCGATGAAAAAAATATTCTGTTTTTTATTTTTCAAAAAGGCCACAATGAATTCTAGAAGACCTGCGGGCCGCAAAATAGAGTCCCGGGCCACATGCGGCCTTGTTTTGCTAACATCTGCATTAAAAGACAAAAGAGAGTTTGAACAAAACAATTGAACTTAAACTGGGCAAGCGTCAAAGTGGCACAACCCTACACAACATACAGGCATAATCTAACGAGTTTAGTGTATCTGCATTCGAACTGCGACTGGCATTATACTATTGTCCTGGGTAGGTAGCAAATGGGTAGGGGTCCGGTTAGTAAATAGAGTTGTTTGCATACAAATAAGCGGATTATGTACGCTACAGAGTTCACACAATGTTTATTTCGTGTTAAACGGTTTTATGCCTTGTAAAGGTTACTGGGAAGGTTTTTAGAGTATGGTAATAAATGATTTACAGCTGCTGTATTCTGAATTGCCTTGAAGGGTTATAAAAGTTAAAAGACTCACACCTGAACTAGTCTTTAAACATTTAGTCTTAAGTCATTAGACTAAAGACTAACTTAAAGACTTTTAACATTAAGACTGATTCAGTGTAAAGGATTCGTTGACCTGCACTGGAAATGTTAACAGGTCGAGAATAGACTTCAAAATAATGTACTCGCACATAAGCAATAAATGATTTTATTTAAATGATATTCTACTCGGCTAAACTTAAAAAACTCGGACACGAGTTCTAAAAAAACAGAACTCGAGCTAACTCGACTTTAAATGAAGAATTTTAAAGTCGAGTCTTTTAAATTAGAGTCGTGTTTTAATAAGATTTAAAAAGACTCCAATTTCTTCCGACACTAATTCCAGCTGATAATCTGATTCCAACTGATAATCAACGTATACTTACTTAATCTCAAAATAGAATTCTATTACAGATATCCATATACTGTACTGTACTGTACCTTGACCTTCAAAAACTAACCTTAAAAGAAGTGCTTAATAGTTTGCTATAAGACACAAAAAAGAAATTCTTAAAAAAATAACGACGTAAACGTAAGTGACATCAGCTTTCGATTACGATTTCCATTTCAATGACGACAAAAATCCACAAAGTAGGTCTAACGAAAGTCCATAGACTTAAAAGTCTATGGAGTTTCGTAAGTCAGAATTCCCAAAATATATTTTAGATACAGAATATGAATGGTTGATATTATTATTTGCTTCATTTAAACTTGCTTTTCGCAACACTAGAGCTGAAACATTTAGCTTAATAACTCAAGCGAGAAATTTCACTATAAATCGAAATTAATTTCCAACTTCAGTCTCCCGGGAGCAGTACACAATGCCAACATTAGCAGTCTGCCCGCAAGGCCTCTAGCGGTTTTGTTCTTGCAAATGGCCCGAAAGCCGGCGATTCGAGTGCCTAGCCTTACAACTCTAATATTAGCCGCTCGCCACAAAGCCATCTGCGGTTTTCTTGCTCCATTAACTGTTCAAATGCTAGTCATTCTAACGAATTAATTTAGATATTTTGTTAAATATTTTGCGTCTGAAGTACTATAATATAATGTAATAATATCTTTCTTCATTCAAAACCCCACACTACGTTTCGCTTGTATCGTGATATAAACTCGAATAAACAAACACCCATACATAAGACGGCCAGCCAGACATATAAGATATGTATACAACTAGCTAACAGCTTACGTAAATGTTGAATTTAGAACAAAAGTGTAAATTCACTATTTAGATATCTCTTTGGTCAGCGATCGAACCCAGAACCCACTACGTAAGGTGAGCGTAGCGCCACATACATTCTATCTTAGTATAAGTAAGAATTAAGGAAATTAAGTAGTTAATGCACATCCTTAAATAGTTAATGTTATAAAAATGTTTTAAAAATGATTAAGATAATAAAATATAATAAGATTAAGGTATGTTGTCGCAGCTCATATGTACTCTGCTATGCTGAAGACTGATTTAAAATATCTAGCATCACTTATACTTCTTACACCACTCTTCAATTCAAAATACACTTAATGTCAATGGACGCTAGTTGACGACAATCAGTCGGTGTTAGTCGTCTCCATGATTTGTCTCTCATGTATTTTCCATCATGTGTTACCTCGCTAACTAAACGGCCGTCACGGTAGTCGTCGCTCGCTGAAAAATATATCTTAAACAATTGACATTTTCAAAAACACAGCGAGGTTGCTGTGTTTTAACACACCCAAATTATTAAAATAAGTGAATAAGGAGTTTTATTTGCTTAACGTAATATATTTAAATTCGTATCGCCAGTTATATATCAATTTTAAATGTAACGAATTCTTTAAAATTTCAAACAAGACAAATCCAAAATTAACGGGATAGTTATTAACGTCAAATTTCATTTATAATCGGCACCGTTCGCAAAGTTTTGGTTAAATTAAACCTAAGAATGGCGCAGTCAACAAATAGCCCATGCTTCACAAGATATTAACATTTACTTCCTTTCCTTGTACCACATGAATGTGCAGTTCAAAACATTTGAACATAAAACAAATTAGTGCCAAACGAGATAACATTCGATATGCCAAACGCTCTGGAAGCAGTGAATGTGTAGTCATAACCTAATTCCGGGCTGAATACCTAATAGGAGGCGATTATTGCGGGCTCAGCGAGTTGGAAGATAACGTAGCTCGAATATGAACTAGCTATTACGTATTAATGTTACATCACTTTGAAGGGTATTTTAGATTAAATTGTATATGCGGAATGCGATACGTATGATTTTTCAAGGTTATGTTCGTATTAGAAGATTACTATCAATTCGTTCGATGTACGGTAAAAGAAACCATCGTGAAATATAACTTAAAAATTCCCAAAGACTATCTAATTATTTTTTAATCAAATGGAGTAGCAAAGGTTATAATAAGACAAAGAAAAGTGTACTCCTAACATTTTTTTATAAGATTAAAGAAGCAAATAAGATGCAATCCAACTAAAGGACATCTGTAAGCAACTTCATCGTCGTTCTTCATCGTGAACAGGAGTTTCATCACTCGGTCAAAGTTGCGTTGTTACTCCCAGGAACTAAGATGGTCAAAGTGAGCCGGCGGCTGGACAATTCCTTAATGTGACCAACTGTAAAACAGTTTTCCATCTCATGTTCAATGTAACGAGAAATTCATTATTGATAGTCTGTACAAACAGAGAGACAAATCAAAAGAAGAATACAAAATACGATACGGGGTTTTCATGTTATTGCGTATTAAAAATGGTAAGAAAAGATCCTTCTTTAAAATAACAGAATTAAGTGAATCAATAAAATATTTATTGGCTTTTGTGTACGATATCTACAGGAAAAGAGGGAGGAATTGTGTTTATTAAGACAGATATCAAACACATGGCACATAAAGGCTCAGGTGCAGCTAGTCTTACAATAAAATGTCACAACGATGCCATGTTCCTACGTAACACTAACGCAACGTAAAGCTGCACAAATAAACGAGGCTTAAAATCGACGGAAATCTAATATAGTGGAGCAACAATATCTTGTATTACGTACAATGTATTTTTTATCGCTAACATAAACATATCAAACTGCATATTGCAGTGCATCTGATGATGTGTGGATATGAACATCTGCAATCAATCCGAAATAGGATTGCAAAAATATCAACCAGTATTGAAATTACAGATGTCACTAAAGCAAGACGACCGGTCGGACGAGGTGGCCATGCAGATGGTTCCGAGTTCGATCCTCGGCTACCCGATCAAATAATAAATTAAATTGTTGCTCTTGGTCTGGAATGTTAAATGTTAGGTAGTGTCTATGTTTAACCGCGGACGAGTGCAACTAGTGTACCTGTAGTCCTGGCAAAGGGCGTCCAAAGGAAACAGTAGGGTTGTAGCCGATAGACGTCTCACAAATCCTCTAAGCAGCTCCCGCGTCCGATAGGAACCTATGAAGGGTTTCTCCACAAAAAGAGCCAGTATCTATTCTGCGTTTTCATCAAATCATAAAGATTAAAATTTTCGTTCTAAATTCGGATAAACATTACAAAATCATAACAACCCTACAAAACACGTTAAACTTTCCCGAAAAAAGAAACACTAGAAACAATGAACATTTTATGTTACACAACTTTCTTCTACGTCGTAGCACTTACGTAGCGTACTCGTAGCGTCGCTACGTGTTCTCTACGCGGAGAACGTAAGCTTAAAACAACAGAACAACGTTTACTTACTCCGCACTTAGGGAATGCCTTTGACTCATTTAATTTGTGTGCACCAAATAAAGGAAAATGTGCAAAACAAATAAATAAACACGAATTATTTGTCTGCCTTGACGTCTAATTATGTAGGGAAAATAATAATTTATATCATGTACATATTTAAAATAACATTGATCTCAATATCCTTTTAAATAAATAGGACAAACATGACTTATAATAATTACAGTAAAATTGAATACTTTGCCAAACCAACAACAGTGTTAAATGTATTGAATGAAAAATATATTCCTTGTGTAATGTAAAAAAACTTCAGCAATTACTCCGACAATTATTTAATAAGGCTTATCAAATTCTAAAACAACCGTGTTCATTCATCAGTTCATTTTCATTTAATCATTCTCTCACACGTTCTTTCGCTTATTCAATCATATATTCTTTTAAAACTTCGGACGTTTAAATATTCAATCAAACATGAATAAAGGCATGCGCATTAATCCATTTCGTGAATATTTCTTCCAATGTAATATGTTATTCATTTTTTAATTCGCTTATTGCACTTTTTCCGATAGAAATTTATAAAGTAAAGATTTGACTAAAATATTTGAATAACAATAATATATGTACTCTTATGTAATACGAGATGAACAAGATTTAGCACCACTTTCCTTCAAAGGCTATCACATCCCGAGTGATTTTTCCGAATGAGTACAAGGAGTCGATCGTCCGAAGCCATACATAATTCAGAATCCCCGATACGTCGCGACAACGAATATATTACCCTCCTCGCTCGTAAAATAACTCCGTACTAGTGTCCTTTAACGTTAAACAATGTTAGTGAAGTCTAGGACCCGGCTGTCGGAATTGTATCAAAATATATTTTTGTAAATAATTATTTATTTGTAGACGAATACGGTTCTTCCACGTTGCCGGTAAAGAAGCATAACGCAAATTCTTTTATTTTATATTATTTTTGGATTTTGATTGCCATGGTTTGCAAAGTGGTAGAATAAGTCTAGTTCGACCGGGAAGGTACCATCGCCACACCCATTTCTAGCTTAAAGCAAATTAAAATCTTTTTATTGTGGACAATAGGTATACATTTGGTTCTTAAATAAATACAGAAGTTATTATGCCGCAATTTATTACAAATGTGTACACAAAGTTTTGTATTTTATCGGAAGTGGGGATTGACGGATCACTTTCATAGAAGCCGATCATCCTACGCCTTAGGAGAAGGACGCATCTTAGATTGACTTAAGATAAAACCCATATTTTGTACAACTTTAGTTTCATTTGTTGATTCAGTAGTGACAACTTGGTGAACCAAATGCCTTTTTGTAACTTTAATTCCATAAAAAAACGCCTTCTATACTAAAACGAGTCATAAAAAACCACTCAAATGCCTACAACGTCCAAGATTAAGCGCAGAAATTGAAAAAGCATTGAAAAAACGTGCCTTCAATATGAAGGTCGTATTATATAGACACGTATAAAAAGGAATAGATTCATCTAAGTAAACGCAGAACCCGATCGTCCATATCACAATACATAATTCAGAGCCTCAATACACATCGCGTCGAATACATTATCCCTCACTCGTATAACAACGAGCAACGCACCGTACAAATATTTTCCTGATTCCCTATTCCTTTTGTTTTTATAAAGGCGTTGTCATATGGTTATAAAGTTTTTTTGTATAAATATGAAGTAGCAAACGAGCAGGCAGCCTCCTGATGGTAAGTGGTTACTACCGCCCATGGACATTTGTAAGCAACTTCATATAGAACAGGGGTTCTCTATGAAATCTATCACAGATGCGTTGCTTTTCCCGAGGACTGAGATGGTCGCGTTATATAAAAGTGAGCCGGCAACCACACCCTTCCACCGAAACGCAAGAACTGCTTCACGCTAGAAATAGTTGTCGGTCGAACTACATTGGTTTTTTTCAACATTGAAGTTATAATGGAGCTGTGGTGATGGAATATGGCCACTGCCGTCCAAGGATATCTGTAATCAACCCCAAACAAGATTAGTCTTAACTGGAGTTAGCGCCCAATACGTTACGGATGAAGATTAGCATTAAGGTGGGATAACTCGGATTAGTCTTTTGAACTCAATGTCTTCCTTGCAGTATAAATAGTTTTTCATAAATAAATAAACGGTGGCCAAGTCTAGTCAGTTCTACGAAGTTCACCAATGTGACGTCTTCCTTAATCATACAGGTTGGGAACCATACGGCTTTATATCTCTGTATGTAGGAGTATGACTGGATTTTTCCTTGCGCGCAATGTGCGGCCGACCGATATTGAATTCTTTATTGCGATTGGTACGATTTGTTTTGCTCGTTCGGATTTCTTGTGCATTCTTTATAGTCACTTCTTATGCTGCACTAATTTATAAACAGTAGATTTTCTTATTGCAGTGATATTATACGAGATATTTTCAAATACAATAACTTTGCGAAAATAAAAATTGTTTCAATAAAATTTGTAATATTTTTTTTATGGTTGAAAATTGTACGATTCAATATGATATTAAAACAGGAAACCATATGATATGCAAACGGTAGGTATGCATTTAATGAAATTAAGCTTATAATCAACGATCAGACATTCAGGATCAAGAAAAAATCGAACGGGCTCAACTTAAGCGCCAGGCAGACTGAAACGGCTACGCGACAAGTGGAAAAAAACTTAAGATCACGACACAGCAATGTTTACGTTTAATGTACCCGTCACCTTTATATATATTTTAAATTTAAAAATTATTTTCTTCTTCATATTTTCTATATCTATAGCTTTCATTGTCTTCACTTCAAATTCAGTGACATTACACGATGTCCACATTATTCCAACATTTTAAGCGTGACACAATTCCAAAGAACAATACCATCAACAAGAACAATGTCCATTTTCGGGGGCGCATCGGTTTTTAAAATCGTATTCAAAGTCGCGCGTCGTGACGTCATTAGCGAGGAAGCGTCGTCGGGCGACTTCCGTTTAATTTCCCGTGCGAGAAACGGTGCTTTGAGAATCACGGATACTTTCTGTTCGTTTTGTTTTGCTGTTGAGGTTATACTTCTTTAGGTGCGCCGTAACAGGGAAACAAGTATCGGTAAAAAAAACACTCCGGTATGCCTACAGACTGAAAACTTAAAAATAACGCACGGAGGTATTAGGGTTGCCAACCGTACTATAATTTATAGTATTGTACTATATTTAGGGTCTGTCCATTATTATCCATTTTAAAACAAACATACTTCACTTCAACAAATGTTAGAAGTATAAATTTATTAAAATAATTATGTGTTTGTCTATATGTTAATTTTTGTCCATAAAATACAATTTTTTTATATGTGTACTATATTTCACCTCAATTTTCAAAACCTGATTCAAAATTCAAACACGCATCGTGACATTAGAGACGCGGCGCCAGCTGATTTCCCTCTCATTTCCTGTGCGAAAAGCTATGTTTGTAAAATCATGAAGACCTCCAAGCGTATTGTTTTTATATATTTAACTACAACAAACACGTTAATTACAATTAGCTTTTACATATTTTTACATTTATTAACATTAATAAGACATTACAAATCCAACAAACCCGAAAGCTTAAAAATATTTAATGAAAAGGGAAAACAAAACTACAATTACTACTACGGCGGCCTCCCGCAACTTATCAGAAGATGGCGCCACTGTGTTCTGTATCACGCTATTGAGGTTTTCTCCTGCATATATACAGGTTCCGAACTAATACTATCGGAGCACGACCGCACCCCAGGCATGATCACCTCGCCTGGCGAGATATCTCCCTTTGCCAAACTACAAGTTACAAATTACCATTGCCCACAATGTTGGAATATTGGATAAGCTAAGATTTAAATAAATAATTAAATTATTAGCGTCATTATTGTACTCGCATATAGATTGTTTGTATTCTTTCTAGTGCAGTCGTTGCAGACAAAATTGGGGCTTACCTGAAAAGAAAAAAATAAAAACATTAGTACACAAATTCTTCGTAAAACCTAAAACGCTGATATTAAACGCTGATACTGTCAGCGTATTAGGTTACTATACACTAATGAGAGGAAAAAAAATAAGGAATTCCATCCATTCATCAGTCCTTTGAGGTTGCCTGCTGACCAGAGGCCTCGCGTAATGAAAATGTTGATGATACACAGAAAGATATGAAATTAATTGGGTATAATTATGAAACATAAATAAAAAACCGGCCAAGATTGAGTTGCACTAAAGTTTCCGTACCATTATCTATACAAAACCGCAAAAAATCATGTTTGTTGTATGGGAGCCGTGAATACTTTAACAGTCCAGCGAAGACCAGGTTCAGTCCAGGTTCATGGGATACAGTTTGGTGTCAGATAGACTACCAGACAGACGACCAGACGAACAGACGGACAGCGAAGTCATAGAGTCCCCTTTTTACCATGGTTATTAAGAATAATTAAGAAGAAAATTGTTAAGTAAGAAGATGCACTTCGTTTATAACATTATGATAAAAAAATACAAAAATTAATCTAAAACATTGAAAGTTAAATCGCATTAGAATTTTCCACAACTAACAGAAAAACGTACATTTGAAGTGACATATAAGAACTTAATAGGTTTATGCTACAGCTTAGTAAACCTATATACAAGGTACAGGTTTACTAAGCACCTTATTTCAATGCGTAAGCAATCACGTGTTGGCAGTATCAATGACTCGTGTTTAACTTCTAGTTTTTTTCATCACGTGAATAACTTTCAGAATGAAAATTCATAATGCCACATTTTAATATGTAACAAGTTTCACGATTAGCGATATATTAGCGATTAACAATACCCGTTAAATATTAAAATGTATAAATGACTAGCTGAACTGAACTGAATGAGAACAATCTATAAAAAACAAACCAATATAGCGTGATGTTATATAGCCTAAAGCCTCCCATGGTAAATTTACTATTCAACAAAAAAAAATTATCAATTCGAACCAGTAGTTCCTGAAATTAGCGCGTTCAAACAAACATACTCTACTGCTTTATTATATTAGTATAGATACTATTTGGGATTTTTACCGCACTAAAACCCGCAAGTGTAGAGCACTCCGAGATCTCTAACGGAACGTTACCGAAGTCTTCTGACCGCGTTGCCCCATCAGGCTTAATCCAGGTGAGCGGCTGAGCCTACCGCACTGTCTGGTCTTTACGACCGTATGCCACAGTTTGTTGAACGCTACAAACTCTCACCCTTCCCGCCCGCGACCTTGTAGTTACCTCTTAACATAGGCAGATGATACTGTTGTAATTTGCTACTTTTGAGGACTGCATGCTCGTTTGCTACTTCAATCTGATAAAAAAACGATGGGTGAAAATATTACCAATGTTTATTTTGATGAACCCTAATAAGTTCCCACTAACTGGAATTCGAATCGGTCCCTCAGTATAAGAGGCTGACTTCAACCACTAATTTGGCAAACAGTCACAATAAATTGTTCAACCCGATACACATCAGCGATACATTACCATGTTGAAACTAATGTTTTCGCGCCTAATCCCTCCGTATCGGTAGATTTATGGGACTCAGATTGTTTCCAACTGAACCCTGTGTTGAGGCGAACGTCGATAAACAAATCCCTACCCGGCGTTAGGGCGGGATTGAGCCCTCAGACGAGTGTACAGCATTGAGTTAAAGTATTATTCTTTCAAAATAATACATAAAATAGAACACGGGTGCTTCGTAGAACCCTTTTCGTATAATATGGAAATAGCAAATGAATATTGTAGGCCATCTATAAGTGGTCACTGCCGCCCGTCGTCCGTAAGCAACCCCAAATAAGGTCAGTCTTCCCTGAAGTTACGTCTTCAAGGATAGCAAAGTAACCACAGTTACGTTGCTATCCTTGAGGATTAAGTAAAGAACGGCTCCGATAATAAATAAAAAAATAAAATAAAAAATAAGTGTGTCTTTCTATCCGACTACGTCAGAAGGAGGGTACTGTTTTATTTATAAAAAATGTATGTATGTATGTTTGTTTGTATGTATGTCCATTTCTTTGGCACGCGCTACAGCCGAAACGACTTGACGGATTGTTACGTATGACATATCATTAGAATTGTCTCAGTTTGTAGAGTGACCTATCTCAATTTGTAGAGTGACATAGAATGGCATATAATTTTTAAAAATGGCGCCTGGATATAGACGACAACATGGGTATCAAATGAAAGCTACTAAAAAGGCCAATCTATAAACGGCCAATCTGTGAACATATTACAATACTTTTCTTGACTATTTTGTCAAAAACTCATATAAACGTTAAATTTGTTATATGCCATAATAAACAAAAAAATCTTTTTAGGCAGTGGAGTTTCTTGTTATAATGTTTTAACGGTGTTTCTAGTTATAAACTCTACTAAAGTAGATGACACCCTTTGATTCAACTCTGGAGGTACCACCGTCATATCTAATTCTACCTAATGACAGCCGTGTTAAAAGCTTCTGGGTTCTGGTTATAGAGATGTAATAAGGAGAACATCCTCATACTTGTAAGAACTTGGAGAACTTGTACTACCTTTCCTGGAAAGATGCTATAATGATAATCCATAATTCTATACTAATATTATAAAGCAGTAGAGTTTGGTTGAACGCGCTAATCTCAGGAATTACCGGTTTGAATAGAAAAATATTTTTGTGTTCAATAGTCCATTTATAGAGGAAGGCTTTAGGCTATATAACATATATGTTTGTTTGTCCTTTCTTATGCAGTAGCGGGTGAAACCGCGTGGCGCAGCTAGTCACCTATAAATATTTAGAACGCTACTGTGATTTGAGTCAATTATTATAGATTACTATTACAATTTTTCGATAAATTACAATTTTTTTACACTCGTTAATTCAAATATTTTTTCCGAGCACGCTCACACTCACGGCCAGTCCACACTACGCGTTGCGTTTTGTTGCGTCGTCGCAACGTAAAGGGGTAAAGGTTTTGACGCATAGCCGGCCACACGGGCGCTGCGCCAACGCAGCGTTACTGCGACGTTGTAACGACGCAACGCAATGAGTACTCCCCCGCCCGTTTCGTCTCGGGCGCTGCAGTTCAGTTACGTATGCGCTGCGTCGACGCAGCGCATCGTGTGTACTCTATGATTATTAGTATGTAAAACGACGCAGAGACAGCGCTACGTCGATGAAACGCTGACGCAACGTGCCGTGTGGACCGGCTCTCAGGCGGAACGTGACACTTTTTCGTGCGTGCAGTTGTTCGTGCGATTTATAAGACGTTATTACGTCAAAAACAAAATATATTCTAAAACAGGTTTGTGTACCTAACTTCCTGGTGACTTGCCATTCTCGCCAGCTAGCAAGTTCGTGGATAGATTTACTTCGTTTCCGATGGTAATAGCGCTATCCGGTTCGGAAATTGTCAACTGCGACCCTCATGATAGACAGTGTGTTTGACGCGTTGATGTATCTCCCTGCGTATCACACTAAAACGCGTATAGGTAACAGGTATATACATATTTATTTCATACAGTCACAATCATACAATTACGTGGGAGGGCACTGGTGACCTGTAATCCAGGTATCCTATACCTATAATAGGGATCAGGTTCTCACTTCGTAAGGTTGAAAATATCCAAATGTTTTAAATATTGTACCTTAGCCTAAGACCTTCTTTGTGAGAGAAAATAAACTATTTTCATTTCATTTCATTTCTAAGATTTAACCGTACATAGGGACAGACAGACAGCAGGAAGAAGTATGTTTGTATCATTAAACATTAATACCTATTTTCAAAGACAATGCCCCTTATCATGTTTACATTATTACTTACATTTACTTTAGTTAG
>DWNE01002537.1:0-18579 GCA_018249875.1 Cecropterus toxeus | reverse complement strand
AGTTGCTTTCATATGTCTATGGGCGGCAGTAACCCCTTACCATCAGGTGGGCTGCTTGCTCGTTTGCTACTTCGTATTAATAAAAAAAAAAAAAAACCAGTGAAGTTCAACCGGGGAGGTACCAACACCGCACTTCCGGTGGAAGGGTGTGGTTGCCGGCTGACTTGTATTTGAGGCGAACATCCTAGTCCTCGGGAGTAGCGAGGCATCTATGATAGACTTCTGATAGAACATCTGTTCTGTATGAATTTGCTTACAGATATGTCCATGGGGGGCAGTGACCACTCATCATCAGGTGGACTGCATGCTCGTTTGCTACTACAGTCTGATAAACTTAGTCCTCAGGGGTAGCAATCCATCTGTGTCTGTGCCTAAACTCAGGTAGGAATGATCTTCAGGTAGGAGTGATCACTTACCATCAGATGGACTGCAAGCTTGTTTGCTACTTTCATAATATATATAAAAAAAGTATTCGAAACTATTAGTAACATTATATATACTCATATTCGTAAATTCTTCAATTTTTTCATTTATACATAGGTATATCTTTTCACTTTCTGTTACATCTCTGGTACGTAAATAATAGGTAGGTATGCGTTTCTTTTCATTCATTTTACATTTATTTCCGCAAACGATCCAAATATTTCTGCACTATCTTTCTTACATCTATAGCATTCCTAGCGATCGGTCTATCGTTGTTTGTCTAATTGAATGGAAGACAATATAATGTGTAATTGGTATTACTAATTACTGAGTCGGCGCTATTGTTGTGTGGCGATTCTTTCTCACAATTGCCATTGTGGTCGAACAATGTTGGGAGCTGACCTCAGGCCTGATGCAACGCTTGCACGATGGTAGCATCTGATATGTGGCTGTCTCCAGATTTAGTTGATAGTCCCTGAGGGAACAATGCGTATTACATCGAGCTAGGACTTGTGAAATCTGATTTTTCTGTGATTCGTTTGTGCTGTGACGTTATTCGTGGAACTACAGTGACTGTAATTGAATACATTGTGCGGACATTCAAGGTAGTATCTTAGATTGTGTCTTGTTTTCTATTATTTAAAAAGAATATTTCCGGTTTATACTATGCGAGTATTTTTTTATTAAGTAACTGAATTCCTTCTTCTTTTGTTTCAGATGGGAAAGTGGAACAGATGATTTAAGGAATGCGAATACGCCGGCATCATAATTGTTGCGTAAGTTTTATTGACACTTTAAAAACAATATTAATTCTTTGTTTTAAATTAGTTGATTCTAATCAACTCATTATTATAATAACACGTTAATAGTCCATTAGGCTATAAGTATGATTTTATGTGAGAAATTAAGGAACTTTAAAACACTATGGAGGGCTCTGAGGCGTGTAATTTGCATCCAATGTTATACTTTGCATACATTAAACATTTAAAAAATAATCAACACGTTATTACTATCTTCTACTAGCGTGTTAATTAATATAACGGATGATGGAGTGATGGAGGTACAGCATTGTAACAAGTAGAGCTATTCTTTATATGTAAATAAGTAAACATATGTATACCAATAAATTTCGATCTACTTGTAATTGTAATTGGTAATACAATATCTTTTTATCAATATTTTCATACACATACACATCACACACATTTTATTATGATCTCTAAATATTTACATTTAGAACCCCTCATAATAATATGTTTAATCAATATTGTACATACTTTTATGCAGTCGAGCTCATTCCATTATAAGTACTTTATAAAGTCAATTTTGCTTTATCGCGACAAAAGGCGATTAATAACTAGATGTAAAGCCGAACTAAAGGCATTATCAACAGGTACCATTATACATCAAGCTAATAAATCGTCACGCGAACTTAGCTATCATTAATTGCGAAACCAGGCTGATTTATTGCAACATTAACAAATATGACAGGTATATCTTTTATAATAAATTACCATACTGATATGGTTAAAAACCATAATTAAATTAAATTGATATTTGACATATTGTTGACGGGTAAATTGTATTTTAGTTGACAGTAGAAGGGCAGTTACTATTACTAAAATAAAAAAAAATGAAAAAAAAACTAGTAAAAACATAAAAAAATAAAAACTAGTAAGTACTTCGATAAATTACGTAGTAAGCGTATACAAAAAAAAAAATCACACTGAACAATAAATTAAGCAGGTTTTAATTTTATTGGGAAAATTACAATACCTACCTCCGCATTAAAAACGTGGGACCTATTCATAGATGGTTTAGGACAGTCCGAGTAAAAACCAAAATATGGTCATCCAAACACGTCGAGCCACTTTTTCATACTATGTATTTCACATCATTAGACAGATGGTGGAACAGGTTCTTAAGTAAAATTTTGAGTATATTTTTTATCATGCATATTTATTATTTTGATTTAATGGTTTTTAGGTGTGGTTGACTATTAATGTACTGTTGATTTCAATTACACAAAAAATATACGTGACGAATAGATAACCTCTTTGAAAAGTCGGTTAAAAATAAAGTAACTAACTAAAGTATTTTATCACCCGACTGCGTCAGAAGTAGGGTCATAATTCATCCAGTGTATGTATACCGGGTGTAATCGTTAAGTGTGCACAGGCGATTATTCCGTAACTATTATAGATTTCAAAAAGCTTTAAACTAATATCGAAAGTACTTCACTTAATGAGTAAAATGACGATAATAACTTTTTAAAAATAAAACGAGAAATATCCAATACCTTTACATTAAACACTCCCATACATTTTATTTCTTTGTAAGTACAAAATTTTGTATTCAAATCAGATTTTCGAAGTGACGT
Source organism: Cecropterus toxeus (assembly GCA_018249875.1). Taxonomy (NCBI): domain Eukaryota; kingdom Metazoa; phylum Arthropoda; class Insecta; order Lepidoptera; family Hesperiidae; genus Cecropterus; species Cecropterus toxeus. The sequence goes on along the minus strand of DWNE01002537.1, from coordinate 15,776 downwards.
TCTCGTTGTGCAAAATATAATGACGAGCTCTACAGTTTCTAAATGAACTTTCCTTAACATTTTCGGAGTACTTAAAGCAATTACAAGACGTACATGACTCTGTAACCCATCTAGGCTTTCTACCTTACTACGATCTCATACTAAATGTAAGGGGGTGTTTAATGTATTTTTTTTTGGATATTTCTCGTTATTTTTTTTTAAGTTATTATTGTCATTTTACTCATTACGTGAAGTGCTTTCGATATCAGTTTAAAGTTTTTTGATATCTGTAATAGTTACGGAATAATCGCCTGTGCACACTTAACGATTACACCCGGTATATGTCAATTTATTTGGCACGTCTTACAGCCCAAACGTTTTGACGGATCGTGACCTCGAAACGTCTGTTTGCATAGGCTATATCATTTTTATAACGCTAAAAAGTAAAGTGGATTAGAGATACGAATTAACGAATAGCATTTATCTAAGCTGGCGCCTTCCTACTAAATGGATAAGTACTTGCAAAGTAAGTGAAAGTAATCGTTTATTAATAAAACAGATTTGAGATTAACATTATCGCGTTGCGCGTGGGATATCTTATAACTGATATCATTTTCAAATGATCGATTTATTAATTTACGTCGAATCACTAAGACATATCTATTGAAGGAATTATGTAAATTAGCAAGTAATATTTGTAATAACGTTGATTTCTGCTTCGCAGTGGTATTGCAAGTAGTTTCTGCCTGTGAAACTAATATGCCTTGTTTTTGGGATTTGCATTGTCGTAAACAGGTGGTGTTAACAAAAACGGGGCATATGTTTCAGTATGGTTACTTAAGGGTCTAAGGTAGAATTCTGATATAAATCGTTCCGAGTTAATGCTTAAGGACATCAACACATTTCACTAAATTCAAGTAAAATCATCTATGGCTCACTTACATATGAGTCGAGGACTAACATCCGCGGGCGTAACAACGCGTCTGTGATTGACTTCAGGTAGAACTCTTGACCTATATGAAGTTACTATCAGATGTCGATGAGCGGCAGTAACCACTTACTATCAGTATTTCAATCTCATAAAAAAGTGGTTCGATTACTCAGATACATTAATGGAATGTAGAGCCCTTAACTTATAATGACAACAAAACTAATGACTACTACTATATAACTACTACTACTACTACTACTACTACTACTACTACTACTACTACTACTATTATGTAAAAATAGGTATTTTACCTATACCTAAATAGTATTTTACCTAAAAGTTACATTTTATGTAAAAATGTATCAAACGCATTCTTGTATCGTTGGATATTATATTACCACGAGGTTGCAAACAGATCTGGTGGGCCAACCACGTTTTAATCTGACACCGATTCCTTGTTTGCGATTGAATACTTGCAATAATTACGCAAATGCCCCAAGAATTAAACTAAATGTTTTATATCTGCAATTATGAACTAAACGGAAGTCAGTATAATTTGGTAATAAGTAGTATTTAAGCTTATGTTCTTTTTGTACGCTGTAAAACTCATACATACATTCACGTATTTACTTGTGCTTGCACGGACGAATTAAGAATTAATGGATCAACCTATTTTAAAATGATTTTATGTACAAGTATAGTCGTTTTTTACTAGTAATATATATGTGCAATTTCGACGTAAGTAATATAAAGGGGCCATTTCATTATGTAATCAATTCAATTCATATATATTTTTTTATATTTGGGTTATTTATTTCAATTCTAGATTTTAAAAAGTGGTTAACATATCAATCCAAATGTAACCTAAGTTTATTGTGGAATTTAGCGTTGGTTTAATTTATTGTAGTCGCACATTTTAATAGCATTGAATTAAAACTTGCATAAATCAATTTTATAATAGTCACTGCCAGTCGATCACCGTATACATGTAAGTGGTAAAACAAAAAGAGAGTAAGAGTGTCGAGGACTTGTCAAGAGAAAGTTGGTTCAAAAAACTAGGCACTCGCAAGACTTGATGTATCGATGGTGTAATTTATTAAGCGTACATAGATCTCACTCGCTGGTAATGTACAGATTTAGACGATTAGTTGAGGTTACGAAAGTTTAACTTTATGGAGAGCTGGTGTAACGGAGAGACGGCTTTCGGGGCTCCCAAGTTACAAGGTAATATCATAAGATCATATCTAAACTGAAGTTGCCAAATAAGTATTTTATTCATATCCTAGAATCTCTAGATAAATAAAATAATGCTTAGTTTGATGTGTTCATCTGCTGCGGTTTATCAACTTGCCGTCATGTGGACTCGTTTGCCACTTTCATAATGACGACCCGCGTGGCGGAGCGGTCCCCATACCGGTCTGACACGCATTGGGTCTCGGGTTCGATTCTCGGCCAGACAGAAATTTGAATGATGAGTTTAGATTTCTCTTCTGGGTCTAGGTGTTTGTGTATTCGTCTTTGTGTGTCCATGGTACCCCCGACACAGGTAAAAATCCTAATGTGGGGCTATGAATGTAGAAAGCGTTTATATTATGAAAAAAATCAATTGGCTTAAATTCCTGACGTCCTAAGGTAGTAAATATCATACATAGATAATTTATTGGTCTAAATAAACAGAACCTAATCGAATTATAATAAAAAATATTACTTCTTTATAGGTGTAATTTATGAGACGGTTTTATTAGTTTTCCTCCTATACAAAGTTACACAAGTTTGTGACAATTTAAATTTAACAATTGTGCAGTACTTTATGTGATGATAATAAAATTCAGAAAACGATTTATGTATCTACTTGTGATTATGAATGAAATGAGTCGGGATATAATTTTCATTCTTTTTTCTTTTTCATTTCCATTCCTATGTAATATAGTTTTCTTTTCTTGATTAAAACAATGGTACAACGATGAGCAGAATATAATAATACTTAGTACTTATGCAATTATGTGCGTATCATCGTCAACCTATTATTGCCCCACTGCTGGGCAGAGGAAGACCTCTGCCCAGAGAGAAGACTCTCAGATGAGAAAGTTGTAAGCCATAGTCCACCGCGCTCTCCAAGTGCGAATTGGTGGACTTCACATACCTTTGAGAACACTATTTTTTTTGAGAACTCTCAGATGTGCAGGTTTCCTCACGATGTTTTCCTTCACCGTAAAGAAGTCATAATTAAATTCTAATACGCATATAATTTTAGAAAAATCAGTGGTGCGTGCCTGGGATTCGAACATCCTCGATTGAGAGGCCGAGTTTCAACCATTAGGCTATCGCTCATGTGCGTATGCACTATCGATATATAACTTTTTGTATCTTAGAGAATATTAGTGTTATGCAATGAAAGTAAATGATGAACCCGTAATACAAGCTCAATTCGGGAAAATATATCGATTTTATCTAATCGTTTCTTTTTTCACTGAGCCAATGGTAATCCTTGCATTCTCCTGAACTTTTAGTCCATATACAGCAGCTATTATAGAAATATATACGTCTGTTGCGCTTCTGTCTATACGCGGCTTTATCACATTTAAACTTCATTATAATTTTGCACAAGCGGTTTCGAAACGCAGAACTTCGACTAATCGTATTTCGTATCAAATCGATTGTGATCGAGTAACCAAATCGATACACTGACGCGACACTGATAGCGATATTTGATACCAATCGACACCGTGTAGTTATTGAAATGCTAATTAAATATTGTTCGTTTTCTGTTCCAAAGCACGTTTTAATTGGATTATGTTTATGTTAATTGAATAACCTAATTAAAAATTAATAAGCTAAATAGGTCTTAGGTAACTATTAGTATCATGAAACTGTAATCGATTTTCGAGTATATTGTAACACTTAAATACTTTCTAAAGACAAACATCTACACAGATATACACGCAAATACGCACACACGCACATAAATTAAAGAATCCACGTGTAAGAATAAAAAAAAATACAAAAAGGTAATATTCCACAAAATTTAACCAAAGAACGCATGATCTATTAAATCGTTTGATGAAAGTAAATAGTAGGTTCTTTTTTAGTTAAAGTGTGCTACAGTGATGATTGTTAAACTGCATCTATCGATCATAAATCCCATTATTCCTATAAACGTTCCTAAAAACTATTAACCGCGTACTCCCATTCAACAAAGCATCTAATTCTCGCATTTATATACGAGTAGCGCTATTTTATTGACTCCACCATACATTATTCACATCTCGGTAACTGTTTATTACTTGTTGTTTATTATCGGAAAAACTGGCATATCACCAAAATCTGTTGTATTCTAGACCTTATTGTATGGGAGTACGGGTGGGGGGAACGCATTTAGTCAATGCAGTTATTGTGTGGCGGAATTGGACTTTACGCCGTTGAAATACTTTCTGATTTTGTTAGAATGTTGCCTGAAGGAAGTTCATACACCTGTCTTATAGGTGGGCTCGGACGCCACGGGTGGGTTGCCAGACGAAGAATATTCCTCTTTTTGTGGATGTCCAAGGAGTATTGAGAGTTGAGTTAAGCACTTTATTACAGGATGCACTTATGTTTATGGTTTCTGTTTGGGATTAAGTGGAATTATTGCCGTCGAGTAGATTTTAATTACAGTCTTTTTACATATTTGAAGTAAACGTACTATACGTCTGCGATTTGGTAAGTGGTCACTGCCGCCCATGGAAATGTGATTAATCAAGAAGAAGTCTTACGTGAAAATTAGGTTCAATTCAACTGGCTCTTGTAAGACTGCCTTACCAAAGCCGACAAAGTAACATTGCAGAGCTTAACATTGCAGAGCTTAACACTGCAGCGCTTAACACTGCAGAGCTTAACACTGCAGAGCTTAACACTGCAGAGCTTAACACTACAAAGCTTAATGCTACAAAGCTTAACACTGCTGTTAAGTGTAAAAGAGCGTGTTTTAGGCAAAATATTTTCCTAAAATTTTCTGCTCAGTATGCTTTTGTTTTATCTGTACCTGTTTTTCACCTAATCTAAACCCCAGTTTATACTGATTAAGAATAACGTAAACAAAATAAAAAAAAACACACGAGTCATACAACATGCAATCTTTGCATTATTTCGGACAAAAACCAGTGCATATTAGGGCTTGACCGGATTGTTATCACGTGAAGACATTACCAATTTTACGGCGCATAGGTTACATAGCATCACAATATAACTAAAACGTGGCAATTCGATTCGTCACACGACCGATCCCAGGCCGCATTCCTTCTGTACTTGAATCGAGCGACAACTAGTCCCATTGCGTACGGCAGGATGAAATGCTTATGTAAATTGAGTTGACAGGCTCAGTTCTTAAGCAGATTATAATACACCTTTAATTTAAATTTGAATACTCCAACAATACATCAACAATTTAACGCTAGTAAATATTTTATTAATTAAGTACCTAATTGATTGCGAAAATAGATCCATCCGTGTATGGCCTTTTTTGCTCTCGAGGGGAAAACTTTAAAAGGTTCCTGACGCTTATGAACGACACCAGGTTATGTGGGATTTCTACCTCACTAAAAGCCCCCTGGTGGCCGTCCTCGGCATTGCCAAGAGAACTCCGGGATCTCTGAAATATCGCAATCGGAAAAGAGAATTCGGATAATTTATAAAACTATTATAACATCTATTATTATATTTTATGCACATTAAAAGTTTCAAAAGTTGTGCTTTTACCGAAAAACAACCGAATCAAATCTTGGATTTGATTCGGTTGTTTTTTTCGTAACGTAATAACATAACGTTCTTAACTTTGAGGGTTGATAAGACATACATACTTATGTAAGGCCATCCAATTTACAAATAGTCCTTTGAGGTAGCAACGCATTTGAGATCAATCGTTAATAGAATTCAAATCTTATCTCGAGTTGGTCTTGGCAATCCATAGGTGACAATGACCACTTGCCTCTCGGTGAACTATACGTTCGTTTAATGCTTTTATTATATAATAAAAAATATATTTGGTACTTATATTATATATGCGAAAATTGGTGAGGATGTATATGTGTTTGTTACTTTTTCACTCAAGAACTATGGTCGGTTTTCGCTGAAATTTGGCAAATGGACCTAACACTTAACACATAGAATACCTTTTTTTTTTGTAACCATCGGGAAACCTTTAAAAGGTACCCGACGCTGTCGGAGCAACGCCGGGTTATGTGGGATTCTTACCGCACTAAAAACCCCCCGGTGGCCGTCCTCAGCGCTGTGTGGAGGACTCCGGGATCTCCAACGGAACACAGTCGGAGTCCTCCTAGCGCGATGCCCCTTTCGGGCTCTTACCGGTGAGCATTTACGCTCATCGTGCCTTCAGATGTTACGATGGCAAGCGACCACACATGTCGCCGTCCTTCCCGGGGTTGCTTGGCTGAACGGTTCGAGCTCCCTCTCTTGCCGCCCGCAACCCCGGAAGCCCCCTTTACCTCTTACGACAGGCAGGGGATATTGTAGCCCTATTCTGGTCTCGGAAGTACAGGGACAGAACACAAAGAATACCTACTGATAATCAGTAAAACTGACTAAAGGGAACAAAGCCGCGGGTATAAGATAGTAAGTTGTAAATGTCCGTTGCCGTAAAACTACTGTTACATCAAATGGAATATGAAAACGAGTATCCATGTTGCGTGGGCTCTAAATGATGGCTTAGAAATATAGCTTTTAGCGTTGTCAACACTTGAACAAGTTTTATAACATTCTAGTTTTCTGTATTAAACTATTCAATCTTACTTTATGCGATATGTCTAGTTGTCCTATGCGCTAAGCAGTGGATTATTAAAATATGCAAAATATTAAAAAAAAATTAGGCAAGTAAGAGTATAACTTTGACCTGTAGGTACATTTTTTACGCATTGCTCCGCGTTAATTAAAATGTAATAGTTTGGTAGTTACGTTGGACAGAATTGACAAATTTAATGAAATAATGAATGTTAAAGTTAGTAATTTTCATTATACGCGATTTCTAGCATACAGTCACATAGACAGATAAAACACTGACAATGATTTATTACATAATTTTTTAAACACTTTATTACACAATTTCAGCCCTCGAATGATTTTTTTACAAATATTTGCAAAGTACAAACTAGCGGGACTTTCATTCTTGTTATAAGTGCGTACGAGTACATAGAAATATGGCCTTAGTTTCGTCACAGCTAGGCCGAACTGGGGCCACATTCCATCGCCTATATCCGAATTAAGACTTGTCCCATTGCACGCGACAGGACAAAGTGCCCGATGTTTGCTAAGTTGACAGCCCTAGATAACTCCCAATATTATACGGAATGAATATGCAATATGTGACTTGTTGTTTGGCATTAGTCCTTTGCTACGGGAATGTTTACTTAAGGATTTGCAAAATAATGTTTTGAATGTATAAATCTTTGCTTATTAGTCGAAATTTGTTTAATAATAGAGTAACTGTTTAATTAACTATGAATGATTATTTAAGAACGAAGCATATCAGATTGCTGTATAGGTTACTCGCAAGTCATACCTAGTGCATTAAGTAAGTTTATAATATTAATATATCAAGATTGTCTCAAAGTATTAATTATACAAATATTTTATTTGATAAAATCCATAAATTATGTCATTTGTTTAAATAAACTGAATGTTATCAGGCATAAATAAACAACAATATAAGCTACAGAAGTTGAACAGGATACGTATGCAATTAAGGTTCGAATTTTCCTACAATTTACAAGGTAAACGTCCCGTCCGTTGACTAAACCAATATAAGGTCTTAATTAATGGTTGAAGGGCCCATAAAGTTTACGATAGCAGACCCTAGTTTTTACTGTCTTGAACCGAACAATTTATACAATTAGAAGTTATTTATTACTGAGAACAACTTCTCTGTACGCAAGTAAATACAGTCGCAAGTTTGTTCGCTACGCTTCTGTATTTGGTGAAATGTCAAGACAAGTGGTAAATCAGACAGTTGTGATACGAAGCCGAACGAATTGTATTAGCTTGATTTTAGTGATATTTGTAGTATATGTTACGAAATTGTGTTAAGGGTTTGTTAGCAGCTTTTTGGTAGTGGCGTCACGTTCAGTCGGCATTCTTTATTTTTAATATAAAACCGATATATTTTATAATATTTCTTTTGTAGAAAAAAAAACCTAATCGCCTTGAACCGTCGGGCGGCACGTTTAGGAGACAGCAGAATATTTAGATATGGCGATTTCTTTTGGTCCTTAGATTGCAGAGACAAAAATGTCAGAGACTAGATATGTAGTTTGACGATATTTTTGTTTTTGGTCGTCGTTTTATTTTTTCGCTGACTAAAATTCTCAAATGGGTGGGCAGAGAATTCAACTTCGGCTTCGGGTGGCATGCATCCACGCTAAGAAATTTCACTTTCTTAATTTAATCGATATAATCACATCATGAGTATCCTAGAGTAATTCTATATCGGGTGATATGGACCCGTCCAGGCCCATATCCAGAACATAAACTTAGGTTCATCATTAAAGTTTCCGACCGGGGTTCAAAGGTGAAATATTTTGTAGGTGAAGGGCACTTCCAAACAAATCCATTAAGATTTATTTTATGTTTATTTCCGTTTCGTAAAAATCATCAATTTTTAATAGTAATATTAACTATTAATATGCTTATCATATTTTCTGCTAAAGTTTAACTGATAGAAAATATTTCTAGTATTAAATATGTTTTTGAACCACTTTTTAAGCTATGCATAATGGTATATTTTGTTTAAATAATTTGGAGTCAATGATGTAAATATCATCAGTAACAAAACACCAAATTGAATATAATAAACCACGAACCCAAATATAAACCTCCTAAATGCGAATCAAAATCATCCACGAAATCGATACTGTATGAATTTCGTTCTAGCACCGAAAGTAAAATTGACTTGCGGTGGACCGCGGTTCGACCTATTGACCATAATACGGTTTTTACGACATTAGATTGAATAGAATCGGTCCGTCTAGCCAGGTAACAGTTACTTAAACTGTGTCAGATTTTCTAAACTAATTTTGAAACGTAAATTTGTCTGTTATATATTAAGCGACCATATTTGTCCTCGTGAGTAGCAACGCGTCTGTGATCGACTTCAATTAGAAACACTATTCTATATGAAGTAGCTTACATATATGTCCATAGGCAGCAACCACCACTTACTATCATGTAGACTGCATGCTCGTTCGCTACTTCAACCTGAAAAAAAAACTAAGACTAATACAACAGACACACACAGACAGACAAGTATACTTTATACTTGTCTGTCGAATAAAATATTGAAGCATATACGTGTGCGTAATGTATATGCAAATGTATGTAATGCATGCAAATTTAATTTTCATTAGAGAATTACATTTGCACATTTGCAAGAAGTTCGTATTGGCAATTCAAATATTTACAAAATTTATCATGATACTCGCCCACATATGTGCAAGTTTTGCTTCAATGCAGTTTTGTTTAGTCTTACATAACAGCACAATAAAGCCAGTTACATATGTTAGCTTCTAAATATGTTGTTAAAAACGGAAATTGTTTATATAGAAATATTGTAATACATATCTTAAATTAGGTTACGTTTACATAACTTTAATGAAGATAATTATATAACCGTTCTGATCGAACTATTTGCTGTATGACTTACTCATTACCTGCATTTAATGACTAATAAACATTGATGCAATAAAGATAAGGCTTTGACAAAAAGTCGAACGTTAGAAATTTATTTTTTAATTAATCAGATCTTATCTTTAGAAATTTGTTTGTAAACAGACATAACAGCCTTGTTAAAATGTATCTGTTCATCTTTTGAGTATTTAACGTGCCAATTACTATAAATACTATAAGTGCTATTAGTATATCACTTAATCTAATTGCAGATCTATACTTGGCATATACATACATACTTTGATTGTGTTTTAATTATAGCAATAAATAGTTTTTTGTTTTGATTTTGTTACTAGTGGCGGGAAGTCGGTATTTATTTTTGAAGTTTATTAAGATTTTTGTTCATAGTCTATTTTTATATGTTTTATGGAGAGCACTCTGATGATCGGTCACGGCGTCATTAAGTAGTCATACGACACGACATCAGTTGTCACTGGAAATAAAAAGTTTAATGACTACGAAATAAACTCTATAAAACTTTCTTTCATATGAGGCGACTATCTAATTCGCCCGAGAACACGAAGCAATATATCTTGATTTACTTAAGTTACAATCGCTGTTCTATATGAAGTTGCTTCCAGATGTTACCATAACCTTTTTTTTTTACATTGAAGCAGCAAACGAGCATGCAGTCCACCAGATGGTAAGTAGCCACTGTCGCCTATTGACATCTGTAAGCAACTACATATAGAACAACGTTTCTATCTGAAGTCGATCACAAATGCGTTGCCACTCCCGAGGACTAACATGGTACCCTCATATGCAGGCTGGTTTACTTCGATCTCCTGAAAAAAATAATTTCTTTTAGCAGCGTGATGGAAAACGTTATTTCCTATTATGGGACGAGAGGTACTCAACGTTGCGGTATGAAAGATCAGCACTCAGCCAATATTGAACAACAAGACCATTGAAAATTGATTGTAATTAGTGTGAGCGTTATAGGCAATTTATATGAACGACACTTTCGATTTTCATCGTGCATCGGCTTTACGCCTACTAACAACGCCTGGAGCGGTAATCTCACTTCTAGAGAAGCAATTTTTTATTGTGCATGATACTTAAAGTTATTGGCTCGGTTAATGAGTTAGTTGAACTATCGACTACAAGTTTGGGTGTATGTGAAGTGGATTTTATTACCTGCGAACTTTCGCGCGTCTATCCTTTGCATGGTCTTTGGAATTTTAGCCACCAACGGTAATATCTGTGTTACGATAATATTTAGTATGTCGGTTTTCAGGATCTGTTTGTACAGATAGACTAACAACAATTGACATTATTAAAAATATTGAAAAAACAAACTCGACAGCTTAAAAACTATTGTTTGCCTTCAGTTTTAATGCCTTGTTTTTAAGCAGTCGCTTTTTTATGTGTTTTCGTCGAAATAGCAACAAAACAAAAAGTATTATAATTTATATTTATTTTTGAAATGGTATATTTACTAGCGTTCATTAGATACCCATATTGTAGTGATAATAATAAAGACCGTCCGCTTTTGCCCCTCTTTGCGGGCTCTTTTTTCAAAATCTCTGCAAATAGACGATTCTAATTATATGTCTTATCCAGCCAAGATCTTTGGGCTGTAGCGCTTACTAAATAAATGGACTTACATACATGCAAACATGCATACATAAATACATACATACGCTTGAAAAACAACACTCTCCTTTTGACGTAGTTTCTACTTCTAAGTTTCTTTCTAGCACCCTTCATACCTTCAAACAGTAGCTGAACTTAGTAGTAGTACTCTTAGTAAGCGGTAAGTGTGTACCAATGGAGCCACCATATTCCAATAAGTGTTCGATTATCTTAAAAAGTTACAACTTACTAAATGTCTAATACATGACTTAATGATGTGAAGTTTCGAAAGAGTCATTTGATTATTTATCATTTAATGTCCAATACATGTATTGTTGGGTAATATTAGTTTATCGCATTTTCTACCTATTGAGACAATGTCGTAACTGCATTTGTAATGTTAATAGATTTCGGATTTTAACATGTTTTACTTATGTAAATGAGATTTACTTTTAAATTTGTTGTGATTTAAAAACTTTGTAGTTGCCGCAGCGGTTAAATTTAGGCGGATGACGTAACTTAGTATGTTAAAGTAATTATGTAAGCGACCTGCCTATCAGATAATGAATATTCGTATGTAGGTCCAGATAGTCTTCGTACTAATATTATTCTTATTAATAATATAATCTAACTTCTTACTAACTTAAAGGTGTCACCACAAAATACAAGACGTCTGCACATATTACATTGTATTGAACATATTGTTAAATAGCGACAAAAAGCTGGGAGAAGACGCTGATAAACGAGAGACAGTTTCGAACAAATTCGGGGATCAGAGGCGAAAGTTAGTCAGGATGTATGTGTGTTTGTTACTATTTCACGCAAAAACTACTGGGTGGATTTCGCTGAAATTTGATACATAGATAGTTTATGTCATGGATTAACACATAAGATACTCATTACCATGGTAAACATGACTGACGCGGGCAGAGCTGCTGAAATAATCTAGTTTTTTTTTATAAATATGAAGTAGCTAACGAGCGAGCAGCCCACCTGTTGGTAAGTGGTTACGCTCATGGACATATTTAAGCAACTTCATATAGAACAGGGGTTATATATGACGTCACAGATACGTTGCTACTCCCGAGGACTGACATGGTCGCCTCATATAAAAGTGAGTCGCCAACCACACTCTTCCACCGAAACGCAAGAACTGCTTCACGCTAGAAATAGGTGTGGCGGTGGTACTCCCCCGGTCGAACTACATTGGTTTTACCACCAGGCAAAGTGGCTAGTTATACATATTTTATTCCTTAGTGCTTAAAAGTGGACTGGATATCTCATGGTCATGATATTAGTCTTTATATATACTACATATTCACTTTGTAAATACTACACAAGTTTGATTTATCGCCGAGCTAGACTATGCATTTTAGCGATCGCAGTAAACTATGATGTATCTTTGGAAGTTTTTGGAACACCATAAATGATTTTACACATCGTTTGTGTCTCGGAAATATAATAATAAAGATTCCTACAAAAATAAACCGGTTATCTTATACCGTATTTACATTTAAGTTGAATAAGTAATATCGCATTGTAATTGTATACTTTATTTTATTTTGTACATAGATGTCTAACGTGTAATCTTTAAACCATAAATCATGACGAACATATTTATTTGCGAAGCTGTAAAATTTTAAAGTAGGCTGTAAAGTTTATACGGGTGATCTTCCAGGCATGTATGTATATTTCATAATGGTTGCCGCCCTAAAAAACACAAGATATATTTTTTTCGTAAAAATCATAAATTATAAAAAGTAGATGAGATGCATTACAGTTTTTTAACTTACATAACCACTTAAAAATTTAAACATGTTATGGAAAAGAAGCATAGTGTAGAAATTCATACTTTACCGTATTTTATTTATTTATAATTTGACATCAGCTGTAGTCGTTATAAAAATGCACAACACTAAATCACTTAAAGACGCGTGTACAGATATATGAACTCATGACCCTCTTTAGAAGGTTGCATGTCACGAGGTCACTTCACACCTCGGCCTTTCCCACATACGTTTGAATAAAGAAATATTTAACATTAATTGGTTATTTTTATTAATTAGGTAGCAGCTAATTGTCTAGAGACTTCAGGTATTTGTTATATACATAGTACGACCAATGCTGGTATTATTCTGGCTAAAATTGGTCCGACCACGATTTTTGTCTATTTTAAAAGTGTATTTTTTAAAAATCTTACATATGATACATAGCAATTGTTACTTAAACCATTAAAGGTAACGGTTTCAAAGGTTACCTTTCTTAAAATTTTAAGACAAGCCGGTAATTGAACTCATAATTTTACCGTTAGTTTGTCCGCAAAATCACAAAGTCATAGGTCGGAGCTCATTATTAACTGCCGAAAAACAATTAGCTAAACGTTACTGATTGCTTTTAAAAATTGACAGTTAACTTGCGTGAACAATTAACATACCTCAACTTTTTTATTTAACGTACAGCATGGTGGGTAGAACTCTTAAATGACTATATGACGCGGTATGACGACCCGCGTGACCGAACGGTCACCATACCGGTCTGACACGCAGTGGGTTCCGGGTTCGATTCTCGGCTAGACAGACATCTGAATGATGAGTATATATTCTATTATGGGTCTGTGAGTTTGTGTATTCGTCTTTGTGTGTCCATTGTACCCGCGACACAGGAGAAAGTTTTAATGTCCGGCTTTGAGTGTAAAAAGCGTTTTTTATTCGAAGCACATAGTAGTTATGCTTTAAAGGTTCAGTTTGAGTAACAGTTCATACATAAAGCAGACTATAACAGTACATGAGGCGTTCTAACTTAGGCACGAGTGACACATTGCACTCTTGTAGACAGCTTCACTTATAGATCCTAAATTTTTGGTCTTGTTAATCATGCATGAGCAAAATATCGACGCAGAAAAGCGAATTTGTCGTACCCCGAAATCATATGAATTTAAGTTATATCCAAAAAAATAATTACACTGATCTTAGAATGGTTTCATAGATAAAATAATTTTTAATTATACAAAAGAAGTTACTAGTAGACCATTCATTTTAACGATAATGATTTATTTTCCAACATGCATTGTTTGAGATACGAAAAGACTGCTGTCCGGCGTCGATATGATCGTATTTAAAATCAAATACGTAAAATTTTCATCCTAATACATTATTAATTTAGGCGGGCACTACTTTTTCTGTAAAATGTAACCAAAATCGATTCAACCTGATCAAAAAATTTCAAAAAGGTTCGCTGAATATACGAATAAGAATTACACTTACTATCGAGTGGACTGTATTTAAAAAAAACGCTAACTAATATTTCTTTTAAGATTGTATGATGAATACTTCTCAAGTAATGAATAATCGAGGCCAACTATATTAGCACTTGCACCATGCTTCCTGTAGAAAGTTCAAACATAAAGGTAAATAGCGAACCTCGCTAATAATACCATCTTGGAACGTATGCCGGAGGTCCGATATCTCTGCGTCATGCGATTGCGGCTTTACTTATACATAATGTAATGTTATATAAATTTAATAGGTAATGACTATAAGCTTCTTATATAATAGAAGTATGTAATGAATATATATTGAAACTCAAAGAGCTACACAGAAATTGAGATCATAGCAGTGGTGCTATTTATGTTCCTATATTGTAAACATATCGTATATATTCTATACTCTATACTAATATGTATTATAAAGCAGTAGAGTTTGTATGATTGAACGCGCTAACCTCAGGAAATACTGGTTCGAATTGAAAAAAATCTTTTCGTGTTGAATAGTAAATTTATCGTGGAAGGCTTTCACGCTATGTTTGTAATTAATAGATTGTTCTCTAATAAACGCGTGTGAAAATCTGAACCAAATCAGAAGTATAAATTCAGTTCTTAAGTTGAAGTACTTTTTGTGGTTCAACTAATACATCCATGTAGATGTATTAATGTGTTTAAGTTGTGATGTTAATTGTAAATTGTACAAAAAAGCAGACGTAGACGTTCAAAAGATTCCGCAAGTATATGACAAAAGTCGCAGCATACCAGTAAGAAATTACACGCACGAAGGTTTAACACCGTAGCTATTATTTTAAGATAGAGAGATTAACATGCTTATGTTAATTAACGATTGACCTTCCTTTGATTTGTTTGTACAATTACATTCACCTTATATAATTGTTTATGCATATGCATTGAAGAATTAATTAAGATGCTATTACCAGTTAATTGAATTGTTAAGTACATCTTATTGTTTAAATTTAAACCGTTATTTTAACGCAGGTAGCGTGGGTCGAGCTTCCTACATTTAAATAGTATACGGAAACAAAAAAAAAAAAATAAGAAAAAACACACGAATACTATTGAAATAAAGGAATTCTATTTATAGGCTAAGGATACCTTTGTTTGGAAGGAACATTTATTCACACATAGAAGCTCCTGAGCAACATTGTCGACTTGATGTCGAAATAATAATTAAAATTTCTTGTTAAAGTTACCGCGTGCTAGCTCATAGATTACAACTTAAAATTGATCGAATACAGTCTGTTTTTAATAAATTTTAATTATAAGTCATGTTTTAATAAAGTGATATCTTTTCTTTAT
>DWNE01002536.1:0-18584 GCA_018249875.1 Cecropterus toxeus | reverse complement strand
TTGATATGCATTTGGTAAAAAAATGTTATTTTGATATTACAAACAGACACTTCAATTTTATTTATATGTATAGATAATAAACGTCATATAAGTATTTAGGTACTTGTTATATTTTTGAATCATATATATTTCTAGCGCTAGGTACGTCTCTAGACAGACCGAGTGCGGGCAGAACTAGCTAATTAGCACAATGGGTCAACTCAGTGGCTTTTATATAGGTACGATCCGTTTAATATCTTGATAAGAATCTTAAAAATTAGACCTCGGAATTAAAGCTTTGTTGTGTTTTTTTTTTAATGAAACGAAATAATATTTGTGCGACAAAAATAAATGTTACGGCAAGATAATCAGTAAGTAGTAATAAAGACAGCTACCAATTGGTCGTACTGCATAAGCCGCACAGATCGTAACAAATATTTATGATCAAATACAATTTACAGGTATAGTGTAAATCTGCTGTCCCCGGCCATAACTTACAGCTAGTGGTCATAAATCGCGTTAGTGACCTGCGAGTGACGCTTTAGCACAGTTCACTGCGGCCGCTGCGCGGTGTAAATCTCTCTACGTGAAGCCCGAGACAAGTGATTTTTTTGCAGATTAACACTTTGTCCTTATAACTTAGTACAAAAATAATGTATGTACCTACTATGTATAATACTCTTAGCGTATATACCCGCTATATCACCTCAATTATTTATGTCTTATAGCTGTAGTGTTGAACTTTGTTCTACTTTTAATGGTAACGAATTTAATAAAATTTTTGACCATAGTCATTAAAAGTGACAAAAGATCATAGATGAAGAACCTTAGCTCTGTCTTCAATCTTATCTGGGATAAATTATAATGGATGTGCGTAGGCAGCATTAGTGCATTAGTATAAACCTATTAGTACCTATTAGTGCATTTGTATTTATTGCACATAATCATTTTGCAATCCGTCTGATGGTTAATGCGCACTGGCGTTCGTGGATGTTTGGAATCAATCCCCGAAAGGGTAAGATTTGTCTTATATGAAGTTGGCTACAGATGAATTAAGGCCCATGAGGACCCATTCTTCAGCTTTATAATATTATTATAATTGTATCTACGTAATAAAACTCTAACTCTATCTATCTACGTAATAGATCTCAAACCGTTATGGTTATACAACGATATTGTTATATAAATATTCGAAAGCACAGAGGTACCTTTAGAATCATCAAATTGAAAAGTTGCCCACGTAACCCTCCAAATCCCGTCGGCGGAACAAAGTGTCAGGTAAGTCAAAGGCCGCTATACATCGTTCCGGCCCGTCATAGGTCAGGCTCGGTGACAGCGGTACTCAATCTTGAATCCTTTTGGCCGCGTACACTATTTGTTGCTATTTTATGCGAAACCCATATCCCATAATATAACCCTTACACTACTGTATACTACAATTATACGCTTTCTTCACTCATAGCTCCACAGTAGGATTTTCTCCTGAGTCCTGGGTGCCATGGACACACAAAGACAAATACATAAACACCCTGGGTGTTTATGTATTCATCTTCGATGACTCAGAACAGAAATCTAAACTCATCATTTACATTTCTGTCTGGGCGGGGATAGAACCCGGGACCGTGCACGTGCCAGACCGGTATGATGACCGCTTTGCCACGCGGATCGTCATATTTTCAGATGGTTTATAAGAACTAAGAATATCATAAGTATATGTGACAAGAATGTGTAATTTTAGCGAATGATGTGTATTATAAAATAATTGGAGACGCTGAAAATACGTATTTTTAACCGACTTCGAAAAGAAAGTTAAAGCGGTTCATTTAAATATGCTTAAGCTTAAAGTTTAATTAAACTATAAACTGTAACGGTTATAACGTTATTTTCTGAGAAGGTAAGTGTTATAAGAATATTATTTTCATTTTATGTTTAGGACATTGCATACTATATGACAAGAATCTCGTACAGCCAAAAGTATATTGTGAAAATGTTATGTAAACGAAATTTTGTCGTACTTCCTAATCCTGCTTATCCGGGGATCAAGAATGTGCCGCATATAGTAATAACATTCAGGGATCTTACACTCACATATATACTGCTCGTATGTTTACAAAATTTATTGAAAAATGTAAATAACTTCGAATTTAAAAAGAAACCGCATATAGAAATGATTTATAATGTACATAGGTACATACTTTTACTTTGAATGGGTGAAAAACGAAGAACGTCAACATATAAGAAACAAATATGAAATGCTTGAATAATAATGATTAGTCTAAAGATATGAGTTAAAGGTAATAAAAAATATGATCATACACAGAAAATAATAACGGAAGTTTTTTAATTGAAAAGTGCGTGTCGTTATCATGATAAAATGAATCGTCAGAATTGATATTCTTTAAACTGGAACTAAGTTTGTATTTTATAGTGTTTCTAGAAATCAGTGACAAGAAAACTACATACCTTGTACATCCCAAATCCCAACTCAAAATCACAGTGCATTATATTATTCAATTATAGCGAGAATTTGTTAATTTAGTGCATCTAAATAAACCGACTCTTGCTTCTTCAAGTTGAAAGTATCAAGATTTAGAGTCACAATTTTAGTACTTTTAAAGCGTTCACGTGCCAACTATAGGTTTAAAGAATTCGAATTCAAATTCAAATTCAAATTCATAATGAAACAAGTCGTAATGAAACTTTTATATAATTTATGGATACCTATCTAAAGATATTATACACGCTCGTTTGAATCCAAATTTTACTTGAATTTTATTTTATCTTCACTTTCTTTATACCTAAATTTCCAATAGTTTCCGAGAAAAAAAATGTGACATGCTGACTAATAGGCAAGACGAAAATATAAGGGTTCCGTTTTTGCTATTTCGGCGGACGATATTTTTTGTGATGGAACGTTTTCAATCATGTTTCGTTGGTACGGAAAGTTGCTTACTTGAATCATCTCGTTGAAGATATCGCGCTGATCCATAGCAAATGAAAAATCACAAGGACCATGCAATAATGTTTGTAGTTAGATACTTAAAGGGGGATGTACATTTGGTTTTGCTTGTTTTTGGTGATAAAATAAATAATCGTTATGATTTCACTTGTAAAGCATCCTGCCACCTTGACAGGCGCGTCGCCTCTACACCGCTATTTGTAAAATAAATTTTATTTGGTGAATGTGCTCTGAATAAGAATGGTTTTAGGAACTTGCGCTTCAATTGAAACCTACTAACACCTAATCCTAGACATATTTGTAATGTTGAGGTTTTGTATAAGTATGTTATATTGATATGCCACACTCTTGTGTAGTATACATATAATAAAAATGTCAATGCTACGTGTAGGTACGTAACATATGTATTTCCAAAAAAAATAATTTAACGGCTGAAAAAAAACTGATAGTTTTTATATTGTTTACATTTTTGTATGTTTATTTACAATAAAAAAACTACGGATTTTAACTTAAAATATTAAAAGTTAAGTTCATATTTTAAGGTAAATTTAAGTTATTTATAATTATTTTAAATCTATCTGCACTTTCAAAATATTTTAAAATTTAATGGAACTTTTTTAAAACGAGGGTGAAACCGCTGGACTTTAAGTTTACTTCTTAGTTATAATAAAGTTAAAACTTTTTATTGAATAAAAATATGAGACGTATAGTTACAACAGCACTAACTTGAAATTACTTCAACATAATTTATAGGTAATACATTAAAGTAAATAAGAAAAGAAAATAATTATAAACATGTATCTGGAGTCTGTTAACATTGTACAATATATGAATCTTTTTCGAAGGTATACAAGGGAAGTAGCGTGGTCGGTGTTAGGCGCTTATCCGGTCATTTGGCAAACAAATTGCATCATTAGCGGCGCGCGGCGGCTGCACTCTTCCTGATGCCGCTTAAATTGTCTCGGATTTGTAATCCGCCTCCTACACTTGTTTTCTTTATGTTTGATTGTGTACCTTAACTTTTTAGATACGTCCCAAAATTGGCTTGACGGATTGTGACTTATCATTAGAATCGTCTCAGCTTGCATAGTGACATATGCTATATAATTTTTGAAATTGGCGCCTGGATATAGAGAAAAACTGGTAGAGAGAGACGAATTTTTTTACTATTACCACAATGTGGGCAACAAATGGAAGCTAATAAATAAGAAAACCTAAAAATATAATATATTGTAATACTTTTACTTCACTAATTAAAAAAATATATAAGCGGTAAATAAAATATATGGATATCAATGAACAAAAATGCATTTGAAGCTGTCGGATGTTTGTATCCGTAGTATTAACGCACAAAGCGCTGAGCCGCGATTCATGTATGAAGCGGTTTTACGATCAGATTTGTTTCGCAAATAAAACTATAATTGTTTTTTCTCTGAAAGAGTAATTTATTGCGCCATTAACGTAATGAACATTACGTGCATGTGTTATGCAGGGGGTAATGTAATGTTGTATAATACGGCACGTAATAAGAAGTAGTCGTTGTCAATTACGGACATTTGTTGGACACGAAAATTCTTTGGATATCTCATTGCGGGCCACAAAATCTTATTCATGATAATATCAATTATTTTAAGTTGAAGTTGTTATTCTTAAAAATGTTCTTAAAGGTATCAAATTCGCCTTTCACCAGTTTTGGACTATGTCCAAAATCACATTAATGCAATAGTTTCAGAAGAGCGTCAAAACTGATTTTATCTACCCTTTCGAACATCTTCACAACAAAACCTTATAAGCTGGAAAGTTTCAATAAAGATAAATTGCAGCATTCGATCTGATATAAGAAGACTGCACGTCGTTCCCGCGTGACGCGGTGATCGATGAGCCGCGTCGTCGTTCGCGCGCGGGGAACTCCGGGATCTTGCAAATAAATACATCAACACTCTTTTTATTTATTTCCTTGAGATAAAAATAAATTGGCTTGTTTTAAATAGCCTCGGACGAGGTAAGGAAAACGACTTATACGAGTATATAACTGTCACGGTTGTATTGCTACGAGCTTACTCCATACTGAGTACGATCTATCAACGCAATCATTCTTCTGTTTCCGCTATTATTACTAGGTGGTAATATATTTCTATGTTTCTAGTGATTTTTATGTAGTTTGACTACAGGGAGGGAGGTTTGTTGCTGTAATAGGTCTCGGAGTAAAACAGCGTGAAACAAATTTCGCACTAATTAGACTTTATATTTAGTTTACATCATACACTTCAATGACTTTTATTTTTTGTATATTATAATGTTAATCATACTGCTTTAGTGCACTTATTACAAAAATATATGTACACCTACTTCAGTAGTGGGTAACTATACTCCAAGCTGTAATCATTTCCATGCGTTGCCGGTTGGAAGGTGTGGTAGCAGTCTAAATTACCTATTCGCAGTAGACAACGCATCTATCTTGTACAGGTTTTATGTAAGGGCGTAGTAATTTTGTATATATATGGACTTCACTTAATAAATATGGACATAATGTTTCTTTGCTTCTTGTAATAAAAATAAAAGATTAAATAATATGATACATGCCGCCTAAATTCATTGTGTGTAATAATAACATAATTTTACCCCCACTTAAAAAAGTCTAGTGTCCTTATAATTCAAAATCACTGTCCTCATATCGTTTGTTAAGAACCCATGAAATTTATATGATGTTTCTACAAAGGATCCCAAGGGGACTGTACACGTTTTAATCATAACTTATGAGGGTTAAAGCCATCTTACTAACCACATTGGTTACGCATATTATAAGACTGCTAAGGGATTCATGCGGTTTTGGATCGTTAAATTTTTTTTTTACCAAATTGCACGGTTATGAAAAGTTCATAGATTTTATTCAGAAATTTTACAATGTGAGACAATATTCACAATGAAATATCTTTCTTAAAACGATGTAAAAAAATCATAATACGCAAGGTCTGGGAGTAGAACCCGGACCTCCAGAGGAAATTTCTTATATTCTTATACTACTATACTACCACTATTGTTCTTGAATGATTTCATTATGCACCATTTTATGCATCAATCAAGAGCTACGTTACACTTCAGACGCTGCCTCGTAAGCGAAACATGTTTGAACGCACTCGAATTAAAGCCTGTGCCGTTATAAATCGATGTAATCGCTAAGGACACATACTCGTACATACGAGTAACACAAACACGTCCGCTTGAAGGTCGCACATAATTCATCACTCTGAGATTAACACACGAGCGAATTTCGCCGCCGTGTTTGTGGAAATAAGATAATTACTCAATTTTTTCTACCCGAAAACAAACTTCAAGTGAGATTATCGTAGTAGTTTTAGAGCAGTACCTTTAGGTACGTTAGGTATCATTTTATTGAAAGCAAGTTAAAAAATATAAAACCTTAAAATATTAAAATTATCATATGTATATACTCGAAAGTAAAACTGCCCTGCGCCTAAAATAACATAATATAAAAAATAAATGTGGGTTTAAGATAAAAATATTTATTACGTTCTCGTTATCTTTACGGCCCAAAATTAAACAAAAATCGTGTATATCAAAAGGTAAAGCAGAAAACCATCCCAAAATTCAAATCGCTCGTATGTGTTACCAATCAAATTAATACAACACTAGACAATCTTTTAGGGCGGCCCTGATGCAAACAGAAATGTAAATTATTAACACGCATCGCTCGCAGACAGCGCTCAAACTAAACGAGTGACATCCTCGCCTTGTTTACACATGCTTGTACGGTAAGGGTGTAGTACATTAGCATGGGTCTTGTGACGGGTCTGATGATAATTATTTTCAAACGTTATGACTCGTTGAAGCAATCACCAGCTTAATGCTGTGAGTTAAGCCCTGTCATATACTTGTTTTGAATCTCGATGATATTTAAATTTTGACCAAAAAGTACGGATTTACCAATACACGAAATACTTATATTTAAGTAAAAATTAACTTAACTAATTTAAGTATGACATTTATACAACATATAGATCTTCTATTTCAGTGCAGATAACAATACAACAAATTGTAATGATATCCGCGCAGAATAGCCGATAAACTGTTTATCAGTTGCGGCCGGCGCCCGTTACCGCACGCACGGTTGCCATTGAGTGAAATGTGATACCAATTCGATCTGCTGTTGTTGTGAAATATAATTGGCACTTGTTTGGTTAATTAAACTTGATATTGGCTTCATTTTGAAAAGCAAATGATTATTTAGCACGATTCAAAGCAAACGGGATCAATATAGAAATGAACGCAAAATATTTTGACACGACCAGAAAATATGAAACCCTTTTTCAACTTAATGTTAGGTCGTTAGTTCTCTTCAATATTTTTCAGATTACGAGAACAAAATATTGCCTTTCGGTTTCATAAAGTTTGATGCTTCTAGGAAAATCTCATTCAATATTATCGGGAGGCTGGCGAGCTCGCGGCCAACTTCGAAAATATTTTACTGGCAACAAAAGCACTGCATACGCTCCATAGATATAACCCCATAAACCCCATAAACTTGATCCTTTAAACTTTACCCCTAAAACTTTAGGGATACGTTTACACTGAATTACTGCGAAATATTATGCATATAACTAGTACTGTTTATCGGAAAGTAGTAAAATAAACTAAAGCAACATTTTCATAATCGATTTTATTTTTTATTAAAGAAAATCATTTTTTCATTTAATTAAAACAAACTATTAACAAACTACAAAAGAAAACAAACAATCCAATCTTAAGTAATGATACCACCTGTCACCGGGCTCCGTACGGAACATCCCTGTAGTTCCGCGATCAGAATAGGGCTACAGTATCCCCTGCCTGTCGTAAGAGGCGACTAAAAGGGGCTTTCCGGGTAGCGAGCGGCAAGAATGGAGGTCGAACGGTCTAACCAGGCGACTCCGGGAAGGGCGATGGTATGTGTGGTCGCATATCGTCGTAACAACCAGATGGTGCGGAATCCCGGAATCCTCTTTGTAATGCTGAAGACGACCATCGGTGAGTTTTAATGTGGTAAAAATCCCACATAACCTGTCGTTGGTCCCACGGCGTCGTGTATCTTTTGAAGGTTTCCCCTCGAGAACAAAAAACAATGTCCGTACGAAAAATAAATTTTGGATTTATTTAGATTACCACCATAGCTCCATCCCGCTTAAATCGGCGCAATGGCTCCAACACAACCAGCGTATAATCCGATTGACTTGCAGATGCTGTGCTGCCTCAATAGTCAGTAGGCACCTAGCATAATGACTACATTACAATACTGTGGTTATCTGCATCAATTCTGACATATCAATATCAAATCTCCACCTACTTAGAAGGTATTATTTATATGATGGAGGGCGAGAGCAAACTCTACCAGACTACTCCATTTGAATTAGAAGAGGAAGGTTTAATGGCTAGTGTGAGTCCGTTGTGTAACGATAGCCACCCAGGGATAAAAATTTTAGATTACACTAGAAATGACCGTAACCCATTCTTGTGGCTCTTCTATAGTATAACAGACAAGTCGATTCCTTTATATTCAGTTCCTTAAACTATATTACTCGTTTAAAGGACCAGTAAACAGGTGCCTCATAAATTACATTAGTCTTTTTAACTTGTGCAGATAACCCCACAAAGGTCTCTCAGTAAATAAATTAGGGCATATACCTACATCGAAGACTATACATCAACAACATAATATGTTTTCATTCGACTAACCCCACTCTTTCATGTATATAATTTTGACGTCGACATAAACTTAGCATGATTTCAGTAAATAGTTACCAAAATTATCAACTTTGACCTGGCATTAAATACAGATGGACACCTTATTGTAAGACAATTTTCGTTGCAAACTTTTTTCATTTATTGTAAAGATTAACATGCCGCCTTTAAACAAGTTACTCGATTTATACATACGTCCACCAAAACTTAGATCTGCTTAACGTTAGAAATCAGTGTGGCGCTTGATCATTTTCACTGAAACTATTCAACGGGTTCAACACCTTCTAAACTCACTTCATTAAAAAACCCTCGAAATCAAAGTAACATGATACTTCACCGACCTTGACCTTATACATCCGATTTCCTTTTACAGTGGCACAGCATCGCAAACAGCGGGTTAATAAGGCGTAAACTTTATAGCTGATCGCAAAGTTTTCTCTCTCGTTATGCCAAATGACTACAGATGATGTAAAGGAATGAAAAAACTTTGATGAAATTAAACTAACTCCTATCTACGAGCTTAGATGTAAGCCTCAAATCAGTCTTAAACGCCTTTATGTTCTAGATGAAACTGTAACATAAGACAGTCCAGATATACAGCAATAATAAACTACAAAATACTGATATTAAAACAATACCAGCAAAATTATTCGATGACAATTCAGGGCGACATTATAATCGCCAGCACCGCTGGGCTGGTGCTGGCGATTATAATGTCGCCTTGACTACTCGCACAGCGACTTAGTTATAAGTTCTTGATTAACGCCGGCGTATAAATCGTGAAATAGCTTTTTGCTCACCCATAATTTACGCGATACACCGTCCCTGGAGCAAAATGCGTTATCTTCGTTATTATGTTATAATTAAACTCAAAACAAAGGAAATTTGCAGGGAACTAACGAAATATGAATTTATTGACCACTATTTTCACACATGGTTTACTTTCTTTAAATATAAGAAAATTTGTAGTACCAATTATTTTTTTTTTCATTGGATGTTTTAATAACAACATCATTAGTAATATTTTTTTTTTATCTTTACAGAATGTTAAACTATTTGTTACAAACAAAACCTCTTATAAAATTCCTAAGTTTTGGCCGCATTGGCTTATAAACTGTTTGGAAATTTCTTCTGCACATAAGTATTTTAAATTATTTTTTAGAAGACGCACTGCATATTTCTATAAAATTTGCAACAGTAAGCACAGTATCGTCTCTAGCTGGCAATCAGGGCGGGCCGTGAAACGTAAAATAGGTTTTTGCTTGTCGTCACTTCTCCTAAATACATGATCTCTTCCATCGAGATTCTATAACGATGTTTAACCACATGGAGAGTCAATCGAGACTCATCGTTTATCACAAGCTTACCTTCCCGATTGGCTTTACAGAAAGTTCATCCATTTTTCATGCGGAAACTCATGTTATTTTTTTAATGTTGAATATTCACAAAAAGATTTAAACTATATGAAAAGTTAATCGTACTTTTGACGTGTTTCGGACCACCTTTGATAACATATGATAGATGTTTATGTTTCTCTTGTAATATGACTCCAAAACTAAAACGACTCTCCTTGAAATGCCTAAGCCTCATGATTAATCATAAAAAAAATGAAAATAATAATGTTTTTGGTCAAATTGAGTACGATGGATCTATGTTTTTAATTTGTAAGTAACTTTATTAAAATTAACAAGTCTAAATTATATAAATAATGCCGTAGTCTTTTTTGTTATGCAACTCTAAAAGCAAAATTATAACATTAACACATTATAACATAACACATTTTTTTTTAATCTTAGGCACAACTTAAGTTATTATTCCAGATAAGTATTTACGACTAAAGCTGTCGACAAGGCAGACCAATCACGCCATAAAAAAGGTCAACTTCACCTGTTCCTTCATTCCATTCACGACAAAAAGCGATTTAATTGAAGCAGCTGATCGGTTTACGATGAGTGGTTAAGTACCAGCCGCTGAGCAGCGCCGCGCCGCGCCAAGGACCACTTGACCCGCGCCGATCAAAGCCACAGCACGATCAAGATAGTCCGGGATATCGACGATCTAGTGAGCTGCAACTAGTTTCATTTATCCGCAAACTATTAAAGCAATAAGTAGTAAGGTGTAGAATTACTGTAGTTTGATCGAGAAGATACAACAAGAACAAATCTTTAACAATTTAATATGAAAAATCTCGCGACAAGCTTTTATATGATATAAAATTGTATAATGCAACAAAATAATGGGATTAACTACTACAAAGTTTATTTGTTTTCTTTTCAGAGCACTGAAATAAAAGCTTGTTTTTAAAATATTTTTTATATATATTTTTTTCTCTATTATGTTTTAAGGCAGACATAGTTCAAAAAGAATTGTAAATTAAAATCTATCATGGCAGCAAATTGTCTACGGCAGACGCAGGTAGACGCAGGTACATAGGCTTCAAAACTATTAGGGCTTCATTAACATCCGTATACAGCTTCCTCTATGCATGCCAAACTCACTATCAAGCGAACAGTAATTTGTTATTTAAATTTCATAAATAAAACGTGTATCTAATTTTACAATTATTCTGAGGGTTAACTTTTGCTCATAATTCTGCAATAGTGTTGAAAGAATATTATTTAAAATATTTTGCGACGTTAACTTTGCACTTATAGTGTTTATGTAGTCCATTACTGAGGTCTATCTTCAGCTCTGATCTAGACTAGATCTCGACCTCGTATTAGCAAGGCTTGGCTAAGATGCCCCACTCACTTCAAGATGACAGTTTAGTACCTCTCAGGGCGGGAAGTAGGCCTCGGTCGACTATTTTAAATTTATTACTTAGGAGATTTATTATTAAACTGGTTTTCCGTTCCAGGAATCGTACGTTCCATGAAATTTTCAGCGTTGTGTCAGTTTTAGAGTTCGTTTTATTCGGTGACTCATTCGTCGTCACGCTTTTATAAAGGCATTTTTTACAATCCACATTAACACGACGCCAACAATACCTATGATACATTATTATATATATTTTGTGCTTAAGTATCTTACTCCTGTTTTATTTGTTGGAAGATATGCATATATTTTTAATTAACACATATTCAGCGATGACTGGTTTATGAATGTGCGCCACACCAGTCACCTGTACATTTAGGCGTGCGCACGACACTGCTACGCGGATGTGTTTCGTATTTTTACATACAATAGTTACATTGACAAATAGGATTAGGTTTTGAGGTTCGTTATTACCTTATTCATATATTCCTACGCGTGAGTTTATAACCTAACACAGTAATCTTTGTCGTAGCAGACCCTTCAAACCAGGTCAGAGCAGTGCTTCAAGCTGCTATTATGAAACAGATAACAGCTTGGTAGTTAGTTATTAATTCTGTTTAGGTACATTTTGAATATAGAAATATATTAGCAAGTTTATTTTTAAGACCAGACCACATAATAGATATTATTTATATATAAAATTCGTGTCACAATGTTCGTTCCCGTACTCCTCCGAAACGGTTTGACCGATTCTCATGAAATTTTGTGTGCATATTGGTAGGTCTGAGAATCTGCCAGCATCTATTTTTCATACTTCTCAGTGATAAGGGTTGTCCACCCTTAACATTTTTTTTTAATTTTTAGACATTTTTTATTATCTTTTATTATGTCGCATGAATAATACATACAACCCTAAATCTTACACACTTCCAATAAGTTAGTTTTTTTTTATCTACACTAGAAATTACTTAGATAGATAATTTATATGGCAAAACAACGTTTGCTGGGTCGTTAGTTATTTATAAATACACCAAATAATGGGCACACTGCGACACATATTCGCTACGCCAAATAAAGGCCTACAATTTGTTATTTATTTACCGTTACCTACATATACTAAAGGCACTGGGATGAGACCCTCTTTATCTTGTTTATCTCGTTAAGATCCAAGTTATTGTTATTGCATAAGCAGCGTGCGGCCGTCCCCGGGGCCCACAACTTTACATCCCGGGTAACAGTTTGAGCTAATGTTTAGTTCACAAACAACCTATTTACCTTAAAACTTTAACGAGGTGAATGTTAATCGGGCATGATTAAGGAAGCAGATATAAAGCTTCATTTCCTAAAAGACATAAAGTGCCATACATATATTAATAAATAATGATATATTATGTGGGATCAATAATTTGAGTTAGACGCTTGCAAAGTTTTCTTACCTTGTGAAGCGATATTTTTTTTAACTTATACATTTTTTAACTTTACGTACGATTTTACGTAATGGTCAAATTATTGGGCAAAACTGTAGTCAAAAATGAAAATGCTGCATGCAACTGAAAAACTTAAAAGCTAAACAATCAATTCAGGTCTTAATTTCAGTTGGATCTGAATCCGCCATAATTCAGTCATCTTCGTTGTGGTTTCATTAGGGTCCAAACACACTACGTTGTTTTTATCAAGTGAATTTTTCACTTTTGTTAACAAATAAAAATATGTGACATTTTCCAAATGATAACAAATAGATCAAATTATGTGATTGTAAGTATGATCTTATTACTCCATAGATATTTAAATTATACCTGCTTGGTTTTTTAAGGTTTCCTACCCAAATCCTCAACACGGGACCCTATTACTAAGACCCCGGTGTCCGTCTGTTTGTCACCAGGCTGTATTTCCTGAACTGTTAGAGCTAGGCAGGCGATTGACAGTTTGTTAGTCAAGGCTCGCTGGGAACGGTAGCATGTTTTAATCATGCAAAGTTTGCGTCATTTATCTAATTGTTTTACAAGCAAGAACAAAACATAAATACACATAGAACAACAGTGCGGGAAAGCCACCGACGTGGTACAATGAAACGAATTTAAATATCGGCATCGTAGCGCGCTAACGAGCAAATTGCATAGAGAACACTTTATTCCTAGCGACTACGATATGTCGCTAAGATGTTATCACGATATATTGTCTTGAAGTACTGCAGTACTGTACTACAAGAGTTCCTTTACATTTACAAACTATTTGTTCCACCACTCCCTCAGTAGTGTGCTATCACTGAGAAAAAAGACGCATAGGTAGGACGCATAGTAAACATATCTATTTGTATTCACCTCAAAAATACCTTATGTAAATTAGGGGATTATTTTAATCAAACGTAATCGCATCGTAAAGTATGAAAACATTTTTTCATTTTAATTGTCTCAAAGCAGTGCTTTTATGCAAAACTTTTCAACAGAGTTTAAATTATTACAGATTTACTATAACGACTAAGTTTATATTTGTTTTTATAATCCCTTGAAAATGTGGTTTTATTTAGTCACGACAACAAATATAATGTGATTTTCTTAAAATTACATTATAAAACACTTGTGGAAAATATTACTGCAGATAATTCAAAAACTTTTAAAATTATTGTTGCAAGCTCTTTGCAAAAGCTTTGTAGATATGTCAGTGAAAAAGTCAGAAAAATAAGGAAATAATACTAAAACTGGCAAAGATTTTCAAAAGGCCAAAGATGTCCTTGTTGCTGGAAAATTAAAGAGATAAAATCTTTTAAACTTGAAACTTAACACGAACAGAGTGTAACAAGACAATGCCCGTTTCCTTTAGGACCAAAATTGCTCGCAGACGACACAATCTTGTGAAGGCAATTTGACGCAGTATTATCTCATAATGGTATGGGAAAACTGGCTCTTTGAAGTTTATGACAATGCGCAGTCTCATGAGTGTAATAGGAGTATTTTGCAGATGCTGTGTTTTATATAACCCCTATCTAAACGATACTTTTATATATAAATATTTTGATTTTTTTTGTAAGGCGTTAATAAAATTTATTAACTATACCTTATGATATTTTATATCTTCATTGCCCTAAAGCGAGTTATCGTTCATACGCTGATACTGAAGTCTAAACTTCAATATTCAGATTTATACTTTCCAAAGCCTAATACATTACAAAACTTGAAACTGGCTTTAGTAACTCTAACTGTTAAAATATTACCAAGTAGAGGATAAAAAATTAAAATTAATTTCTTAAATGAAATTGTTCTATGTTTTTGAGTTATTTCAGTTTTTTTATTGACTTTTCAATTATAAAGTTTGAATGACAACCGGAATCCAATCATCCAATCATGGATAGAAGGTGCCTGCGTCTATTGATCTGTGACGGGTTTAATTACAGATGATCCAAGTGCTTGAAGTGACTAGCAATCAAATGGTTTAGTCTTCCCCTAGACGATTATAAAATGAAAAAACGAGACGCTTTTTTCAAACACCCTCGTCGATACAGACGTAACATAAGCTTACCGGATTCAGTATTCAATTTTTCATTAACTTTATAACACAAAATAATAGAATTATTACGAAATACGTCACGTGGGCGATCTGTAATTCGACTGAACTAATCGAGTTCAAAATAAACGTTCAAATAGAGTTTTTATTAAATAAGCGCCTATTGGTAAGGCAGTCGGATTTCCTGAAGCAAAGAGGAATGGATAAGGCATCGCCAGATTGGAAGAAGTGCTCTTTTTATCATTCCTTGACGAGCGTTTTCGGAAAATTTCAGGAGGAAGTTCATTCCACATCTTGATTGCTTTGCGTCAAATTCTATTGAGTTAAATAATGGTGAATATCATGGGTATAATATAAAGTATAAATAAAACATAAAAGTCCCACCAATTCGATTCCAAGTCTATCTAAAAATATAAATACAAAGAGACTCGAAAATAAACAGTTTCGATGGTTTGATATTTTTTGTTTGACGGCCCGCGTGGCTGAGCGGTTACCATACCGATCTAAAGCGCAGTGGGTCCCGGGTTCGATTCCCGGCCAGACAGGCATCTGAATGATGAGTTTACATTTCTATTCTGGGTCTAGGTGTTTGTGTATTCGTCTTTGTGTGTCCATGGCACCCACGACACAGGAGAAAATTCTGGTGTGGGGCTATGAGTGTAGAAAGCGTCTTTCTTTAAAGCGTCTCTGATGAAATGAAATGAAATGTCTGTATTTTTGCATAGGCCTACGGGGGCACTTACAAATTGTCAGTTAATTGATTTGATTTTGATTGATTGACTACAGAACCGCAAAGTTAAAGGACTACATTGAAGAAGCTATAAATCCTCTTTAGTATGGTTAAACATAAAATCTGTAGTTATGTAGCTTGTAAATAACCTACACATACACAAAGTATGTAAAATATTTAAAAGTACTATAAAAGAAAGAAGCTAGATCGTAAATAATACGACATATCCTTAAATATAGGCGGCATATGGAGCACGACAGTCATAAATACAAATACGAAAATCTAACTGCTATGAGAATAAAACATTAAACAAAGCCCATAAGAAAGATATGGGAATAATTTATGGTGTCTAATAAAGCTTACAGGGCGGGCGTTCAGACACGTAGTAAGCAAACATTTTTGTACATGTTTTGTTCGCTTTAAGGCAAAGGTTTATATCAAATGCAATTCGCTATTACAACCACTGAAACACGACTACATTACAAAATATTTGCAGAATGACTTTTAAAAGTCAGTAATCACCTTACAAAGAGTTTCGTTATTCGGGAAGACGCTCCTAGAACCATTATAACACACATCTTTTACAGAAAAATGATATAATATTTTCATAAATCTGTGGGTTAGGTAAGTTAAGCTAGGGTTATTTCAAATCACAGTTTTATTTGTCGAATAAATAATTAACCTTTTTATAGTACGGTTTTTACACATATTTTTACTCGTTTTTTACTTGTATGTTACTGAGACCCCGCTGTCCGTCCATTCGTCTGTCAGTCATCAGGCTTTATCTCATGAATCGTGTAATTATGTCAGTGCTGGACAAAGGTTTACTCAATAAACGATACTTTATACTTACTTCACTTAAAGTTATTGAAAAGTTTAACTTTACTGAAAGCAAAATATTTTAATAATACACCATACTTACTTACTCCGTAGTTTAATTGACTTTTTCTGCTAAACAGACATTACTGTGCTTTACCGGTTTTACGTCGTCTCTATGGAATAGCTCTTGCCTTTGTCCTGCAACGATCTACTCGCACTAACAATTCCGCGTAGCCGGGAATTTAACTGGAGAACCGCTACAATAGATATTTGCAGGAAAATCTCGAGAACAAAACTTCTTGCGTCGTAAAAAGGGTAGAGTAATGTCATTGTCCTGCTGCTGGAGTAAAACATTTCTACTTGCAATACTACGATGTTTTCTGCGGCTGCGTTTTTATTCCGACCTAAGTCTTTCCGGTTGAAAACGCCGATGCGAATTGAATATTGTAAAGCATTTCTGTTATACATCTCTAAATTTATATTTATATTACATGTTATTTTAACAACAATGTAATGGTGCCGCTTAAGAAAAATAACAAAAGATCTACCAGATACGTAGGACGTCTCTGGTAGATTCTTTGTTATTTTTAGGAGTCGTGTACAAAATAAATATAAAATTTAATTCCATGACATATCCTAGCAACATAAAAACCCATTTCATACCGTATTCAATTTCTCCATGTGCGGTGTCCGTACTGTGAGTATTTAAAAAGCAGAGGTAATGAAAAATGGCGGCGGCATTATTCTTCGTACTCTAAGTTTCTGTTTGCAGAAAAAAAGTAGCTCAAATATATCTCAATTTAAAATAATTAGTAGAAGGTGTGACGCTCAAAAAATCAGCCTCAGGATACCCACATCCTGCAAATCAAAGCTAATTAACTGGAAAATAATAGTATCCATACTCCCACAAAAGCCGGTACATACGCCGGCGACTATATACCTCTTGTGGCCTGAAAATGAGACCCGCTTCTCAGCTAATTGCCACACTGTTCTATTTCGCCTTTGTCATATGAGCTATATAGCATATTATGCTATCCCCTAATTCAACATGTCAAATACATATTTTTCCACTGACATGAATTTCAAACATGTATAATACGACGACCTCTATTGCGCAGCGGTTATTGTACCGGTCCAACTCGTATCGTTTTCGAGTACGGTCCTTAAGCAGATATTATTTAAAATTATTTCTAACTGTTGTTTTAGACATACCGTATAATTATCCTGTTTTTTTCAAAGTCAACATTAAGTTTCTAGTAAGCCTAAGGTTCACCTTGCTAGAACTGAGGGTATAACTTTATCCATGCTCACGTGAATGAAGCATCCACTACCACGAGCAATGGCAACGAATTATATAATGCGACTCTTGGCTGGCGATGTTTGCGGAGCTCTCCTGGCGGCCCCATTCCCGCCTTACCTTGTTCTAATTTCCAACCTTTACTCTGATCCATGTTCCTTGTATACTTTTATCTCGCGAATAAAGGTATATTAAAGAGTAATGATGTTTGCATATTTACTTAGAAACTTCAAAAATATCGATTTTTGAAGTTTCTAAGTAAACATGCATTGCACCTAAATTCAAGTGCCAGTCCGTGTTTATGAGTTAAAACATACATGCGTCGATCAATTAAAAACATCATAAAAATATTCATTGGTTATAATTACTTCTACTTAATATATTATAAATTAACTTTTCATATTCATAACTCTTAACTTAGATATTATTATGTTCTATTCAACGCTTAAAAAGTAAAACACAAAAAATGTGAAACGATAAAGTAGCCTCCAGTTTTAAGTTTAAAATGTGTATAGAGAAAGACCGTAGAGAATTACATATGTCCCAATTGTCGCAAACAACGCGCTCACAACTGCTAACATTTTGCAGAAAATACTCGCTCACAATTCTAGTTTTCAATGATTCAGTCTTTACAAAAACAAATGAATGAGCGAATGATTCGCACTATAAAAGCACACGATTTCAAGCTCATAGAACCGATGACGATTAGAATCACGCTAAAAACATGCGCACTGTAAAGGAGGGGTACTTCAAATGAATGGACTGTATTATCTGAAGGGCTGGTTTATTGCCGTCTTGGTACATAGAAT
>DWNE01002535.1:0-18589 GCA_018249875.1 Cecropterus toxeus | reverse complement strand
GGCGTTCCACAGGGTTCGATACTCTGACCTATGTTTAATTTATATCCATAACTTTTCGTCCTATGTAGGAGATTATCACTCGATCGTATTGTTTGCAGATGATACTTCATTATTATTTGAATTTAAAAGACAATTGGACAAATTTGACGAATTAAGCAGTGCTTTCTCGAAGGTCGTACGTACATCGGTTTAACTTAAATAACCTTCTTAATAAGAAACAAGTTAAATACATATATTAAGTTCTCCTTGCAAAACGTAAGGCAGGTTGAAACCACTGTACGAGTTCTATTAAAATAGGTACTA
Organism: Cecropterus toxeus; assembly: GCA_018249875.1. NCBI lineage: Eukaryota > Metazoa > Arthropoda > Insecta > Lepidoptera > Hesperiidae > Cecropterus > Cecropterus toxeus. The sequence continues at coordinate 18,286 of DWNE01002535.1, read as the reverse complement.
AATAGATCAGTGAACCTTATGGAGATAACTGTTTGAAGAAGGGAGATCTCCCGCCAAGCTAGGATTGCCTGGGGATGGATGCCTGGGGAGCGGCCGTGCTCCGTCAGTATTTGTTCGGAACTTGTATATATGACCGATGTTGAGAAAACTCCAATAGCGTGATTCAGAATACGGTGACGTCATATCTTGATGGGTAGCGGGCGTTCGCCACTACTGTTTTTCTAGGCAGTACTTAAGATGCCTAATTCAATAGGGTGTGGACATTTAAAATTAAACAGCATATGCCTCAGAACTAATTCTAACTAAATTAGTTCTGCGGCATATGCTGTTTAAAAAATTTGACTATTGACGTAGAATTGATGTAAAAACAGCTATAATACTTTATTTAAGTTGCAAAAATGGGTGAAGAGCTAATTAAAATCTTTGTCGTAAATCTTCACTCAAAGAAATTTTTAAGAATACTTGTTCTAACTGGTGTGACGTATTTATATATGAGAACTATGTGCCGGTTCACACGGCGCGTTGCGTCAGCATCGCGTCGATTGCGTGCGTAGCGCGGTCGCTGCGTCGTTTTACATAATAATAAACATAGTGTACACGGTGCGCTGTGTTGACGCAGCGCATACGCTACTGAACTGCAGCGTCCGAGACGAAGCGGGCGGGGGAACATCATTGCGTTGCGACGTTACTACGTCCTAGTAACGCTGCGTTGGAGGAGCGCCCGTGTGGCCGGCTATGCATCAAAACTTTTGCGTTGCGACGACGCAACGCAACGTAACGCGCCGTGTGGACTGGCTCTAACAGTGCCCGCGACTTCGTTCGCGTAAACTAAATAATCCTTTCATCCAGGAGACTTTTTATATCCACTGCTGGGACAAACTGCTGGTCAAAGGCCACTCCTTATGACATAATGTCATTAGTCACCGCGGAGTGTTGGTTACCGCAGGTAGTCTAATATATAAAGACTCTGCTGCCCATAGAAAGTTTCAACCCCTATTTTACATCCAAGGAAACTAAATTTCCCAAACAAAAATGTTAATTTTTATTTCTAACTAATAACGTAAATTAAAATTTTACGCTTCTTCAAAATTATTGATTTAATACAGAATTTCATCTCCTTGATATGTGTGTAAAGACATGTGCATCACGGAAGTGACAAAGGGTTATCCCGAACTCCTACTTTTCTCATGGGCACGCTTTTGCGTTCAACCGGAGCCTGACTTTTGGAGGTTAAAGGAGGTCTGACATGGAACTGGAGTTCCTGTGTGAATTATTTTCTTAGGTACGCATGCCAACAACACGCGCGCGTTATCGATGTCAATAAAAAAACGACGGCGAGTACTCTGATTGTACTCACAGCCTTAGATTATGGCAATTGGAGGAGGACATATGTATTCTACTGTAAAGGAGGAGGAGGAGAATATATCTTCTTACGACGCACGTCCTACTTTCCAACTGTGGGTAGAATTATGAGTTGGTATTTTCTTCTGCCGCTCCGCAGATTTTGTCTTCGACTTAGACCCTAAAAAATCCTTTTAAACTCATTCAGGGTGAAGTTCCCTCGAATTGTTTCTTAGTCTTTGTCTCGCTCATAAAATATCTATCTCAGGATAGACAGCCTGAACAGTGATAGCATCAAAATCACCACACGCCATCTCAATCAGAAGGTCCGAGGTTCGTATCCCAGACACAAGCCTCTGACTTTTCTAAGATGATTTGCATTCTACATTTTAATTCGTACTCAAATGGCTACCAACTCGTACTCGGACAGGGCGCTGAACTACGATCAAAAACTATCTCATTCTGAGAGAAGTCCCGTGCCCAGCAGTGGGACAATAATACGATGACGATATATCACGACATAACCACATTTAGTTAACTATTTATAAAATGCCTAATTATAATTGTACCGTCAGAAGGCCTTTGGTGTAAATAAAACGACCAAGTATCCGGCAAACGTTTAATATCCTGGCCAACCAGTGGACGAGCACATAAAAAAATTAGGTGTGGGTGTACGACCTAATCTGTTCCACTTCCGTAGCGCAGTGCTCCCCTGATGCAAGTGTGGCCGCAGGTGGTAGGCAGCGTGGAGTGCAGAGACGTAGCTAGGTGCAGGCAGAAGAATCTTGCGGCGACTAATGCGTCAGCGCGCAAGGGCAAGCTACCGAAGCGTGGTCTAACGCGGCCGGTGCAACGGTGCCAGTGTTGTTCAATATTAGCTTTGTCCCCTAATACGGGAACACACTTTATATTAAATACTATCACGAAATATGATTCTCGAAATAAATATTATATTACGATGGCAGCATCGACGAACTAACTTGCTAAGACGCGCAAGACGGGGTCCTGTCCTCAGATCGATCGGCCGGCTAATGGCGGCGTGGACGCAGCGAGCCTAAAGCGGTCCCGCGCGCCCCCCTTACCTCCCCGCGGACGATCAAATCTCGCTCGTCATCGTGAATATGGCACAGATAATCTATTGCGCGCTGCATTCAATAACGTTCCGTTACAATATATAACGTATCAGCCGCGATATTCACTATCACAAACCGCATAGATTGCAGCACACTGTTACCATAGTGTTAGATCGTTTTTGTTTATCTAGTGTGATGGCAACGTGACATAATATGCTCGTGTGTATCTATGGTCCAGGATGAGCACGCAGCCGATCAACATCCCCGGCTCGCCGCAGCGGCAGAGCTCCTCCAGCACCACCGACGACGACGACATGCTACTCATCGTGCCAGAGGTACGTTACTATCTAGACAATATGTCTTTTAAACCCATCCTAATTAAGTAGCAGTTTATATAATTTTTGTGTGCTAGTTGCTCTGTCAATGTATGTCATATCATAAAACTTATATATATTTTTTTTTAATCAAAAAATATGTTTCAGAAACTAATTTAAAACATTGTTTTAGTTGGCATACAAACGTGTCTATACACAACCTTCTGTACAAAACAATTTATAAAAAAGGTGTAATGTTACTGTGTAAATAGCCAAAGAATGGATAATAGTTTCTTGATGTCATTAAATTCGGTTTCGTCAGGGCAAGTCGCGGCACCCGGTGCGGCGCTCCAACTCGTCGCCCGAGATGTCGTCGTCGTGGAAGCTGACGTCGCGGCCCGAGCGGCCGCCCGACGCCGCGCACCCGCCCGACCCCGACGACATGATCCTGCTGCCCTCCTGCGAGCCCACGTTAGTAACACCTGTATAACTTGCACCATGAGTTCGACGACGTGACCTTACTGCTCTTTTGCAGATTTTTTTAATACGTAATTAGCTTTTGCCTTAATTAGACTAATTTTTAGGGTTTCGTATCCAAAGGTTAAAAACGAAACCTTTTTTACTAAGACTCCACTGTCCGTCTATCTGTCACCAGGCTGTATCTCAAGAACTGTGATAGCTAGTCAGATGAAATTTTCACAAATAATGTTGTTGTAACAATAAAAACATAATAAAATAAATATTTAAGGCGGCTCTCCGTACAATAAACGTGATTTTTTCACGATATTATTGATGGTCACATGCAGACACTTGAAATATTCACAGATTTATTTATTTATTTACATAGATAAATTAAAACAAAATGAATATTTAACATTTTTTAGCCATTTCGGTACGGAACCCTTTGAGTCCGACTCGCACTTGCCCGATTTGTTTTTATTGCGAACAAGTCGCAAATGTTCCAACTAAAGTATGTATCGTGTCGGGGTCCAGGAGCACGTCGATGACGCTGCACGCGACGAAGAAGGCGTCGAAGAAGAGCGACATGCGCGTGTCGTGCGAGGCGATCCCCGAGGAGATGTGCGGCACGTCCCCGCAGCCGCCGCCGCCGCACCCGCACCTCATGACCTACAACTCGGACCCCGGTGAGGACGGTCGGTTCGCTGCATGCACTCCCACTATTACCACCACCCGACGCCCGAGTGAGTTGCCCACTGACCTTACTTATCTTCTCGTTGACACGTTCATGTCCCGCTGCTGGGCACGGCTCCTCTATGAATGTGAGGGAATTAAACAAATAGCCCACTGGGCTGACTGAGTGCAAATTTAACTTACGTTTCGTTTAACCTCCATTAATGATTAATTGATTTGCTTTGATTTATTTTTTCTAATTGTATATAGTGCATCAGTAATATACTATACCTGGAAGTTATATTCACATAGTAATATTACCGCATTCATCATAGTCACAGCGCCTACGCACGTTTAATTTTTTTAATTCGTCTCACATTTATTAGTTATACATGCATATCCCTTAATTAATATAATGTAACTTAATACACTAATTAGAGTTTATTGATTAATAAAAATGTTAATAAAATAACAGCAGTATAACCAAATAATCTGTTGGTAAATAAATGAAATCAATAGTTATTATACACAATGAACTTGAACACAGGCACTGTGGGGTCTGACGCGGACGCGGAGACGAATGCCGTGGTGGACGGACACCATCAGTTACAAAAGGTAATGTCAATAAGCTTAAGTTATAATACACAGATGAGAATTTTTCAGTAAATATTTAACAAATATATTGGAGGAAATTTTATTTTATATATGTGTAAATGAGATCTGTTTTGTTTTTTACGTTTATTCGTAAATGGTATAATCATTTGCGGCGCCACTCCTGACACTTTGTCGCTACACCTTTTTTAGCTTATATAAACCAATATAAAGGCTTGTTGGTTTAGAGCAAAACAGTGTTATAAGAGAGAGAGGGAGATATTCTTGTCTCTTAAGAATATCAACGCAACTATGGCAAATCTGGAGTTGATTTCTGATGGCCAGGTCGGAAGTATCAATTTATGAGATAGATTCCGCTCGTTTACTATTTTAATTTAATAAAACAAATTGCCGTGTGTGTTGTCAGACGAGCAGCGACAGCACCGTGACGGCGGGCGGCGGCGGCGCGGGCGCGGCGCTGGCGGCGGGCCGCGAGCGCGAGGAGCTGCCGCCGCTGTCGCGCTCCAAGCGCTCCAACACCATCTCCGTCATGAGCCCCACGCGCAGGAACCGGTCCGATCCACAGTTATTTATCGGAATCATTGTAGAGAAACTTTTATTGCTAACATTTAGTAAAGGGAGCTTCCGCCAGGCTTGTGGATTATACTAGTAGGCCGTTAATCTCGATTCGGAGTTTGAATATATGCAAATTTTAAGATTACCTTGATAGCATTGTCCAGAATCTCACTGACGCCATCACTTTCTTATTATTGGCGGAAAGGCGTCACAACACAAGGTAACATGTCCATAGCTACTGAACGAAAAGATAATAATATTGTCTTACAAAAAAAGGTGCCGAAATATTTCGTTTTCGCCTATCTACATATAAGTATTTCTTGAAATTTAAATACGACCATAATCGTATGAACTTTTTCGCGCCAACAAATAATATCTAATTACAAATTAATAAACCATTGCATAATTCATGTTTTATATATACTTTGTGTACATTACAGGGAAGCGCCCCGGAGCGCGGCGCCGAGCGGCAACGCGAGCGGCGGTGGGGGCGGCGGCGGGGGCGGGGGCGTGTCGCCGTCCTTCGCCTTCTTGCAACTGTACCACAACATGAGCACCTACCCAATCTCGCCGCCCGTGCCCGGTGACCACTCTTACATACTTTATATACACTCATTCACATCCACATATGTATAGGACCCATATATCGCTGATCAGATTGAACAATAATAAAACTCAACAACGCAAATTTCAGCTCTCCTGTAAAATTTGCGTTATTCAAGTAAAAATTAAATTAAACAATGCTTTATGTTTTTATATCTTTTAATAAGTAAAATTAAAATAATAAAAATATATTTTAAGGGCATTTACCACGATGTTGAAGACCTAATTCTAGGCAGTTTTGTAAATCTGTACCTTAAAATTGATACATTTTGAATTGTTCGATTATACATGCAAAGCGGCGATATTTAAACAAACGTCTTGAATTAGAAGCTAAAAATGGAAATTTAGTAACAATTAAATTTGATTTCCTTGGTAAGAAATAAAATAATAACAATAACACCAAAAATCTATGTTGACTAACAAAAATCTTGTTCGTCGAGTTTCAAAATATTGTAATCATCCAAAATCGGGCGTATATCGTGAACATTGCGTTTGACCTTGTACTAATGTGTGGCGGTGGCAGGCGAGGCGCCCGCGACGCTGAACCCGCTGACGGAGCGGCCGCTGAAGCTGTCGGGCGTGCAGCACGAGCGCACCATCAAGAACCTCGACCTCGTGCCGCCGCTCGACACATACAAGGTACCATCACCACCAACACTTATATACAACTACACTAACAAACGAGACAATTATCCAACCGTCGATAGTATGTCTGTAGCTACTCTTAATAAATAAAAATAAATTAAAGACTTAAGCGTGTTTATTGTTTTGGCAACATAATTATCAAGATACCGCGTAGAGTCTGCCTTGAATAGCAACTTTTCTCTCTTTCCGTTGGTTAAAATCTTTACCTGAAAATGCTATGCAAATTTACTTCCAAGAAATTTTAATATTAATTTCAAGTTTTTTTTTAGGTTGGCGTGTTATACGTGGGTCCAGGACAACAAGACAACGAAATAGCTATACTAAAAAATGAATATGGCAGTGTAAGGTACGTTCATTAGCTTTATTTCTCTAGAATATTGACGATCCAAGTTGATGCATTATAAAATTTGAATGATTTACTTAGATATTACTTTACGTTATGTGAGACTTTTTACCCTCGTAACCTTTTATGACCGTGTCAACTTTAAAACAGTAGGCATCAGGATTATTGGGATTACAACTTCCACTTAGTCGGTTCAAAACGCTTAAGGGTAAGAGTAAATATTGCCCTCTGGCTTATTAGTATTTTCTCATAATATTATAGCTTTTAAATATAATAATGATAAAAATAGAAAATATTGAATACTAACTTTCTTGTTGAAGGATTAATATGGAAGCAGCAAATTGGTTGTAAGTGGCCACTGCTACCCATGAACATCCGAAATCAACCCCAGATATGGGCAGGCTCCGCCCTGTGGTTGACCATAAGTGCGTTACTATCCATGTGGACTAAGTAAGAAGTACTCGGATAAGTCCCCGTTAACACAGCCTTCTGGGTAGATCACAGCGGCGCAAAACACTACTGTTATTAGACAGAAATAGATGGGACGGTGGTGCTTCCGGAGTCCACCCATAAAGAGTTCCACCGCCTTTGTCAAGCTAGGCACAGGAGGGTTGTCTAGTGTGTACCCATGGGAGGCCTCCATGTCATTAGACGTGTATATGAAGCGAGAACACCTGCGTGTTGCAGATACTCGGAGTTCCTGCGGTCGCTGGGCGCGCTGGTCCCGCTGGTGGGGCTGGGCGGCGGCCGCGCCGACCCCGACCTGTTCCTGTCGCTGGACACGGCGGGCCGCGACGGCCGCTACACATACGTCTGGAGCGACGACATCATGCAGGTACGCCGCCACTTGATGTACATCGGAGACCGACTTGTGGAACTCACCTGGAATAAAAAAAACTTAAATTATCATTGCCTTGTTTTATTGGACTGCCTACGCGTTTGTTACAACTTTAAACAATCTGAACCTTACTAGACAATCTTACAAACAAACAGCGACCAGCGATAACTTTGCGCGTCCCGCCATTCTCAACTGACCCGTGACATGATTACAGTCGCATAAATAAAATATCTTAATTTTATATAACAAATTTCAGGGTCTATTTATTATTAACGATATATGTTTTTTCGCCAACTAACTTTATTACTACCAACCTTTTTTTTGTTATATATTCAGTATCGCCTAAAACTGGTATACATCATTCGTGGAAGATTCCATAACCTTCATATATAAGTGTTTACAAATGAGCCGTGCCGCAGGTGTTGTTCCACGTGGCGACGGCGATGCCCAGCTCGGCGAAGGACCCGTCCTGCAACGAGAAGCGCAAGTACATCGGCAACGACTTCGTGTCCATCGTGTACAACGACTCCGGCGCTGAGTTCAATATCAACACTATTAAGGTACATATGTTTATTTTTGTTTTTGAACATGTTTTATTAACTGTACCATAAACGTATGTTTAAACTATTTTTAAGCCACTTGAAATGAATTTTAGAAATTTTCGAAAATGCAATATTTTTGTGTTTCTTTTTTTTAATAAGGTTTAGAGTAAGATACTTCGTAACTTCATTATATTTACAAATATAAGGCCTTCGCAAGCCTAATATTTTTACGATGGGGATTCGAACGACCCTACACCTTCTTATTGGAGAAGGATTCGTGCATCAAAGGAGAACATAAAGAGGTTTGTAATAATGTTAATGAATATAATGAATTATAAATGTTGAGCATGCATTGTGCAGGGCCAGTTCAACTTCTGCATCGTGGTGGTGGAGCCGCTGGCGCACGGCGTGAGCGTGGTGTCGGTGCGCACCAAGGACGAGCGCATCCGCGGCCGCTTCCTGTCGCACGTGGCCAGCTCCGTCGTATCCGACCACAACGCGCCCGTGCTCGCCCGCCAGCAGGCGCTGCACTGCGCGGTATGGATCGCATATTATATTGCTGTACTTTATAACGTCCATTCAATTTATTATTATTCGCGTACTGCTCTCATATATAAAAATATATTATGTGATTTAAATTTTCGGTTAAACAATACAAATAGTCATGTCGTGGTACACATGGAGACTGTGCGCGTGGTTGCAGCTGGCGTCCCAGATCTGGCAGTCGCTGCAGGCGGGCGGCGCGCCGTACGCGTCCAACTCGCTGGAGCGGCTGCGGCTCATCAAGCGGCTGCGCGCGCGGGCGCAGGCCGAGCGGCTGGCGGCGGCCGCGCGCGCGCCCGCGCCGTACGCCGCGCCCTACCAGGCCGCGCCGCCGCGCCAGCGCCGCCAGGCCATCGACGACTTCAACGACTACACCTAGCCGCCAGCGGTACGCGTCCGCCCCGCTCTACGCCCTACGACTCTTGAAACGGTTCATATGCTTTGTTGAAGGACTGCGGTCTTCGGCGGACACGAACACGACTATCGTAGTTTTCAGAAATGAAAAAGCATCGGCAATTGACACCTCTCTTCTATCTATGAGGAGCTACTTGCACTTGTCCATAAACTATAGAAACCACTTATCAGCGGGAGTACTGCTTGTTAATCGACTATTCATTTTTTATATAAAAAATACAATACATAATAATATGTCATTTTATATTATTTCAAATTAGTTAATAGTTGCCTGTGAAAAGGATGTTTAACAAGTTAAAAACTACTCCTAACTTAAACATATGTTGTATCTAAAAATAGTTAAAGAACACGATAATTTAGATATATAACAACAACCTTTATTTAATTACTATAACAAAACTGTAATAACTTAAATTGTTCAATTTTCAATTTATGTTCATAATTAAACCGACTCGTATCACAATAACGCCAGATTTATCTGAAACGATTGTTTGTATTGAAATTGACGAGATCGACTTGATGAGACAATCTAATTGAGACAGTAAAGTAACGTCATTTGGCTTGCAGCCCGTCGACCCCGCCGAGCCCGGCCCGCGGGCCCGGCCCCGCGCCGCGCGGCCCGCGGCGGGAGCGCCACCGACATGTGCGAACTATATATGTGATGTGGAGTGCCGCGGCCCCGGAGCAGCTGTCCGAGCGGACGCTCCGCCTCGAGTTGTGAAAGCTGACGTTTTGTGTTAGACCTCGGACTGTGCTGTGGAAACTATTATGATGTGATTCTGCACAAACTTGCGGTAACTATTCGAAAATTCCTACATATGAAAGCTGAGTACCTTCGTAGTTTTTCTGAATATATACTAAAATAATAATTAGGTATAAAGTAATGTTTGGAAAAAATGTACTAGTCATTAAAACTTGCGTGTGTCGATAATAGAAAGGAATATGTATCTGTCTTCGTCCGGTCGTACGGCGGAATGTCACGGCGTCGCGTGAAACGGCGACATGTCACGTGACGTGTTGATGCAATATGATCAATATATTCGCAAGTTTACGACAGCCTGGACACATTTCATATAGCTTTGTTGGTTACGTTGCTGGAATACATTGCTCCGCATTCGACATTGCTCTGTAACTTACATATAAACCCCACCATGCTCTTTAAAGTAATGGACTAATTTAAAACGGTGCATTAAGATTTTATAAATCTCGCGTAATAATACATTTCCAAAACAATTTTTGCGCAATTCGTCGGCACTAATTATATCTAGAGCGTCGCATCATTTCGTTGTTTCATGGGACGCCACAGTGCATGATTCTACAGTTTTCCATAAACATTTCTTATCAGAAAGCAGCACATAAAACACAAAACGTAGCGGGCTTCGTGTGTATTATTGAGTATTGTATACGCGACTTTGATGATTCTCGCCGCACACGTCAGGGCGATATTAACACGTTGAATATTAATTAAACTGCTTTACGATGTTATGTGTTATGTTATATTATGTAGTCGTTTTATTCTACAAAGGAAGTCAGCGGGTAAATGAATCTCGCGTGTCGAATTAAAATCCTTTTAATTAAAAATATAGTAGCATGAAAAATGCAATATTGTTGGTCGCTTCTAATTCGAACTGGTGTCGATTGACACATTCGTAAATACAACGTAAACAATCTAAGAAGTTTTGGTAAAATTGGGCCGTAATATTGGCCTCAAATTAGGCCTATAATTTGTAAGAAATTTTCTTCATTAAAGTAACATTATTCATTTCTCGCGAGGAGATTAATGGCAATCATCAAAATATAATGACCATAAAATTATCTGAGCAAGAGGGATATCAAAAATTACCCCATAAATTATAATTCGCCAATTGCTAAAGTACGAAAAATAATTTACATATTTTTGCATTAATTATAAGCTCACAGGTGATTCCCATAAAAAAGTTCAATAATGTCAGTAAAAAAATAAAATCACTAGTTCGTACTATATTTTTATTCCGATTGAATGTTCTTTAAACAAACTTATATATTTTTTTCATTTGCTAGTGAAGCACTGGAAAAATAATATTAATAACGGTATTTCGTATCAACTGAATCAGTATGAGGTCTATGTTGCAAGACCCTTAGCTAAGGCAGCTCACTCGAGTCGCATATACAATTAGTTTAAATGGCTACGACCGCAGCCGGTCGTTGTCGTACTGCGCCGCTGGGTGATTGTATAAATTAAAACCACAAATTGTGTAACAAAAAATATATATGAGGGAGTGAAATGAGTTGCGAGTCTTGAGGGATAATAGATTATACACAGGGAACCTGTAGGGAATGCCTTTTACGCGCGAGACCTTACAATTGAAATTATGCAACTTACGTTCAGAAGGCTGTCTCTAAATAGCACTCTGGAAAATACACAATTTCCATATAAATTCCATTTGGAAGATGTATCAAGTCGCCCGTAAATCGGCGCGCCCGGACGGGCCCCTAGCGTTCTTGTAATATACACTTGTGAATCGTTTCGATTGTTTTCTCGCTTTAAATGTGTATAGCCTTATCGAGTGATAATGAATGATAACTTCTGTAATTAAACTTGCATTTTAATCGTTTGTAGTTAGCTAAAAATTTAATTGTTATGAATTACAAAATGAAACGTTATTGTTAGACACGACAATATGATGCAAGTTGGTGTTTGATGAATAACACCTTAGAGGTACTGTAATACTGATATGTGTATATTTCTCCTTCGGCCGAGAACTGAGGCGTCAGCGTCGACGGTGAACTAACTTGTTCGAGTATTGGTGTAATGTTATATTATGACCGCGGTATGCGCTACGTTGCGTCTCACCTACGAGACGTACTTGTACAGGCACAAAACGGTTGTTTCTACCGAAGCTAATGGCGGGCCACGTGTAGGGTTCACTTTGGTTTGGACGACTGAGCTATTGCTACCTGAATTGAGAAGCGAGCCTGTGGCGGAGTATTCGGATCCGAAAATCATTTTTCTACGTCAATTTTTCCTTTTCTATGGCTGCTATTTAGTGTTGGAGGGTAATGTAGAGATTCCTTCGGGTCCGGACGCTCGCCACGCCCGAATCCTGTAAATTCCAACCTCGAAGATCTTTCGGACCCAAAACGATACTAAAATTCACTCGGATAATTTTTTTACAAATTTTTCGTGAGATGTGATAATAGTGTAGCGTTTAAATACGATATCTTAATACAAAAATTACAATATTTAATGCTGGCAGTTTTTCTACTCGATAACGCTTCGCTTTTGAAAGATTTTGATGATTTGATCAGGAGCGGCGGACGCCAGTTCAAGCTGCGACGTCGCCCAAGGGATTCAGCAATTGTGTAACATTTCGTTCGCACCGGGGATGTCAGTGCACGCACTCTGGTGGTCAATGTTGATTTGTCACGTTTTTAGCCTCGATGTTATAATGAGTTTCCACTTCTGTATGTTAGCCAGCGAAGCTCTAGTTGCTCCCGTCGAATCGATGTTGCAATCCTTTAGGACTAATAAGGGAGAGCCGAGTGTTGCATGATGGTTGCAACATTTATTGGTCATTACCTGTATAAAAATCAGCCCAATAAACTCTGAAAAAACATGGAGTATGAAACCCCTACATATTTCTGAGTATTTTACTCTAGGTGCTACATTAGTTACTTCTTGGCTCTGTGATTAACTGTTTCTGTAGATACCTCTTAACAAGCTGCAGGACTTCACAATACTACCCAAAAGGATTGTAAGCATTCTATTATTAACTAGAGGAAATTATTTAGGATCAAGTGATGTGCAATGTTGCAACTCGTAGCATATATGTGTCTGTTGATGTTTTAAAGTGTTACTAACTAAATATAACTCGTTGCGAGATGTTGCACGCAGCACCACTTGTCGCCTCGGAGACCACACCGTACTGTTTCACCCGAGCTGTTTATATTCCTTTCCGTGCATTAGGCGCACGGAACGATTTGGATCTTACTCTGCACCGGTAATCAACTAATGATGTTATAATTAATGGATGTTATAGGGTTTATGATTTCAATTCTCCTATTAATGTTTCTATATCTGTCGAGGCTGTATGTGGCTTAGAGTTTAATTTGATTTATCTAAATTTAGTTGAAACTGAGCATGTACAGTGGGCCGCGACGGCCAGCAGCCGCCGGCCGCGCCTCCGCGCTCCCACGGCAAGTTGTTAAGCAGTTGAGGCATTTCTTGTTGAAATATTTTATGTAGCAATTTATTTCCTGACGAAAGATTTTGTAATCAAATAAATGATGGCTATTTTTTCGTGTGTTTTATTTTGACCTTTGATTAAGCATTAATTCAGAAATTGGTAAAATGTGTTGTGACTAGGACGACCGAAGCTTCGGCTCGGCCACCTTCGCAAAACCTACGGCTTCGGCTGTGAAGGTTATGTGTTCACATTCTGTGAATAATTGGCTTCGGCCTACCAACAAACTTCTTTCGGATACTAGTTGTGACTGTGCAACTGAATTGCTACTAACATGTAACTCTTTTACGTCTTATAGAGTAAAGTGAAGAGTGACAACATTGTGATTATATTGGTACTGAATAGCTACATAAATTCCTAATGTGCTTGAAAAGTAGCATTCTTGGCAAAATATAAATAAGGTTGAAAGATAATATAAACAATATTTATATAATTAAAACATTTTAATTTACATAATCTAAACCTAAAGTATTAACACTAGTTTTATTTAATACAACTTTGCTCCCAGCTATTATAACTTGGATAATATTACTGTAAATTCACCGAGTAGCTTTTACATAACTATCAGCCGAGGTATTATTGGTCACATCACTAATAAGTTAATTTGTGAAACTAAAGACACTAGTGAAACAGATGCCATAAAGCAAAGTAATATATTCACTCCTGTTTCTCAGTATTGAGCCATCTCCTCCACACCTTGACCTTGCCTCGCAGCTCCCTAAGTCGCTTCATCTCTTCCTTGAAGTCCTGATGTTCGTCTCTGAACAGGCCGTACTCGCGCAGCTTCATGGAGAGGCGGTGCGTCTCCACGTGGCGCGGGTAGTAGTGCACGATCTGCTCGTTGGTGTGCAGCGGCCGCTCCGCGAACATCTTCACCACTTTCATACTCTTTGAGTTGGTCGGGATGGCCACCTCGCCGAAGATCCTGTTCGAAAGCCGCTTCATGCGCCGAGCGTAGTTAGTCGAGGCGTTGATTAATTGAGAGTATTTTGTGTAATTCGTTGCCATTATGCTGTAAAGTTTAATAAAACACTCAATGAGTACAAAAATTAAAGAGTAAAAATGAATAATAACATAGCCTACCACAGACTTTCTACCAAAATGTAATAATACCTTTATATAATTGAATAAATTAATTCTTCACTCAAAATTCTCAAATATAAGGTTAGCAACAATTTAATTATTTATTTAACATGGGACAATCCACAGAGTACATTATATGGACAATCCAAACCTTACGGATTTTTGTGTCACTGTCACTTATTTTTTTTTTAGTATTGTGTTATGGCTTTGACTTGTAGCATTCAGCCTTACCGAATTGTCGCAATAAAGTAATGCTATCGGGTAAGTAACGAAGCGAAACAGAGCTAGATTTGTCGCCTTATGAATTCATAGGTTTTGATAGCTATTGATATTGATAAATATAGTCTTGTCTATACTTTTTTTTTTTACAATGATATAAATACCAATTACTAAGAATGTTCCCAGTGAGTTAATTAATCTTCATTTCGCCTAATCATTAAATTAAATTCTGATATAATTCTTAATCAATACTGTTTATATTCTTTGACTCACGATAATAACTTAGTACGCTAACAACTTTTAATAATGCTACTTAGCTACAAGACAGAATTTCTCAATACTTTTGTTTAAAATTATCACCTTCGAATTGACTTCTATGCATATTATTATGCGGTCAATTGCAATTCTTGTCTCGTGTTACCAACTCCGGGGGTTTATCCCTAAGTATAGGATGTTTTTCTTTTATTTGCAGATATTTTTAAAGGGTAAAAATTTTTGAAGAGTATTTTTAGGAAGATAAAATTTACAATTACCGCCAGGTTATTTAGCATGGCGACGTTTATTTTGGCGCCAAATTACAGTGATGCCGGAAGCTTTTTTTTGTGGCAGTGGATTTAATACGGACATTTTTTTATATATTTACGATCAAATACTGAATTGTATCGACGGTTTTTCAATTGAATTTCAATAGTATTTAATTTTGTTTAAGGGGGAATATTGTTAAATAGTTGGCAGCACTACTCTTGTCTCTTAATTTTTTTAGACGTGCTTCCATGTTCGGAGCGCACAGGTTGTACCGCTTGCTGCCAATCAAAGTTACCAAAGTTTGCGGTAAGTTTATTATAACACTTTCGATTTTAATTCTCATACATACCATATTAACTTGATAACTAAAGTCATCACATTGATCTGCACGTATACATGAGCAACAATGCAATTTTGCAATATGAATAACCCATTTTAGCTAAATCCAATAATGTTGTTTTTCTTTGTAACGGGTTTTTATATTGCTTCAGTGGTTTTTCTGGCTTCAAGGGTGCTCTAGCAGATACATACACATGAGTAGTCGACCGTGATTATCATCATATCGAATTATTTGTCGAATGAACTATATTGACCAATTCTGCCGTCGTAATGGAGAATGCAATTCTCGCAAAATTATGGTTTTTAGATTTACGTTACGTTTAGCGTTGACGTGTTTTTTAAATCTCTATTTCACCTCATAACAAACCAGATATATTTTGGATTGCCTATTTAGTATTAAGCTTGATAATTAAGCAGATATTTTATGGTAGTCTTTTAGAATGTCGATTGTCGAATCGAATGTCGATCGTTATATCGTCGTCATCGTCGTGTTTCCTAGTGATATTCTATAGGAACTTATTACTGTGAAAGTAAGTACAAATTATGCACTCTGTAGCTCAGCAATCAATACTTGTTACTTTCGTATCGGTACTTTACCTCGTTACTTGGATACTAGCATGAATCATCACATGCGAGTCGCCTGTCGCCTCGCGCACGGCACGTTTGGTATTGAGCAGAGTAAAAGTATTGCATTATAATTAAACTCTGTTTTTTTTTTTATTTTAAAGTTTTGCGTTGCGCCTGGAGACCCGGATTTTATGAAGCTAACTGTTGGCATTTTTTGATCAGGTGCATGAATGACAACATGGGTAATAATACCCCATTACTCTTCACCTCCTTTTAGCATCCTCTGCCTACTATTTGATTGTAAATTGATATATCGAATCAACCTGTTGTCATCGACGTACGATCCGTACGACAGATGCGAGTAACGCAGTGATTCTGCGAGTAACGATTCGTTTCCGGAAGACAGACCTTAACTTGCTCGTTACTCGGTAGGGTACTCATACCATTTGCATTTGATGTTGATGTCGCCTACGTTCCTAGCGTAAATCGTTCAAAGTGCCTAAAGAAATTTTCATAAATTTTACGGCATTTAAAGGACATGGCCAATTTCTGCTTAGCTTACTAAATCTAGTTCCACTTAGAAATTTTATCTTTTTTTGCACTCAGGGTATCCAAAATATATTAAAGAATAAGTCTTACAGACACAGATCATGACATTTTTGTAAATTAAAAACAAGCATGTCAATGTCTTATTAATTTAAACAAATAACCATTAGTTGTACCGGTATTTTGCTATTTCCAATGGGCAGGACCAAGTAATAAGCTTTAGCATTGGCATCGGCATCGGCCATCTTTGACTAAAAAAATCACCTTCGACAAAACCTTGTTTGTTTTGATTTTGTCTAAAATGAGTCGAAGTTTTTGCCGGAGCTGAAGATTTCTAGCAAGTGTCGAAATGAAAGGAAACTGTTACAAATGCATGACATCGTGGTGGAGATGTTGAAGTGCGGGGCACACGCATACTTCGTTGTGAGCTTGCACCCTCAGATGTTATCATTGTTTTGACAACTTGCTAATTATGTTAAATTGGATCTACATTTTTATAATATATAGAAGTAAAATGAACCTGTAATACAAAAGTTTTTAAATCGTTTTAATTAACTTTTAGCCAACATGGAACTGAATTTCTTAGGGTTTCAAACCTTCGGCTTCGGCTGAATTACGGCCATACGACCTGTAGTCGGACATTATGCTTTTTATTCTTGTTACGGACTGATGAAGGACTTCTTGTTATCACCTGATCTATCGGATTTTTTCGTAAGGTTTTGACCCACTTCAAATTAAAAAAGAAAACTTATTTTCTTTTACTCAAGCGTAAATAAAATTCTTATAATGCCACCAATAAAAAACAAATTTCCGAAAGTACCTACAACTGAAATCTTTATTACGAGGGCAGAATGGATATCAAGTAGATTGTGCGTGATTTCTTGCATGACATAAAAACATTACAACGTGATGTACAATTATTAATTATTATCCAGCATAAATTTTATACAATTTAGTACCAGTGTGCTACTACTAACAAAAGTAAAAAATAATATATAAAAATATTAAGAAGTAACTGTGCCTCGCGGTGTGATATTTAACAACAAATATAACATATAGCCTTTCTCAATAAATGGACTGTTCAACACAAAAATACTTTTTTTTACTTTGAACCAGTAGTTACTGAGATTAGCACATTCAACCAAACAAACAAACTCTTGAGCTTTTATAATATTAATATAGCTATAATGTTATAAATTTACTTGTTTCAGGACTGCAGTAGGTGCATCAAATAAGTCCTTTAAAACTGAAAATTCCCCAAGTCTTATATCTTGTGCAAGGAATGCCGCTGATTGTAACAAATGAGGTTTGTTAATATCACAATATAATGTTATACATACCCATGATCATTGTTACTCGAATGGTTGAAACTCGGCATCGCAGTCGACGGTCCGATGTTTCTATCCCAAGCACCCAACACAGATTTTTCTATAATTTATTAGAAATTGAAATTAAAACCGCTTTATATGAAGGGTAAATATCACGAGGAAATCTACACACCCAAGATTTCTGTAATAAAAGTTGTCAAATAAGTAACTAATCCGCACTTAGCCAGCGCGGGGCAGTATGGCCTAAAACTCAAACAGTGAAAAAACCCGTGGCTGCTGGGCTCGGGTGGGATGATAATGACGACTTGCCACGTGTTATACCCGCAATAGTATTAATTTCCTGACGATGATACAGACATCTCTCTTGTTAACTCATTTACATTTCTTTTTTTAGGAAACAAAATGGTCTCTCAGAAAGAAGATATTGGTTGTTGTCTGTGCAATTATAACGTTCATCCTCATAGTGATATCATCTAAGGCTATATATGATGAGATAACGAAG